>CAIGRH010055258.1:0-18288 GCA_903798295.1 Fraxinus nigra | reverse complement strand
CCATTCACAATATCAGTAAAACGAGTAATCATATTTACAATATATTCATATTGTTTCATAAAGAAATTTTATAATTCTTTAACTAACATATTTATTTTAGTTTATTTAACCTTACTTCTCCCAAAATAAGTAATTTCAAGAGCATGTTCATCTTTCATCGTCGATATAGAACAACATACGTCTATATACATGATGTTTCAAGTAGATCAGTTACCATGTCCACACACATTGGCTGTTATTGCAATGATGAAGATGGATCCATATGATTATTATTCGTACTATTACACAAGATATGCATACATGAATGCGTACTAGGACACTATATTTCCAATTGGAAATCTGGGTGACTAGAGAGTGCCTGATGAAGTGAAAGACATAATTGTATTAGCCTTTAACAAAAAAAAAGTAGTTCAGGAAGACCTACACAAAATGGAAGAGATCGTCATGTGAAAGGAAAATAACTATCAAATGTGGACATTGTGGTCAAAATGGTCACAAGCATAGGCCGTGCAGCAACTTGGTTCCATTAAATAAAAAAGATCATAGTTACATGCGAATAATACGATGTCAACTGATGATACACATTGATAGTAGTCATAGCGTTCAAGTTCGTTGTTTTCTTTATTGTTTCACTTGTTAGCAGTGGATAGTGTTAGGAATATCATGTAAATGTACATTATTCTTTCAAATAATATTAATTCAAATTGTGAATGTGACTTGACATATGAGAATTGATGTGAAATTTGTAGGTCTGGTTATGATTATGTGACATGATATCAATTAAATTGTGATTTAGACCGGTTTGTGACCTATTGCTCCTTTTTTTTATGTGACTTGTAAATATTAATCTGTGACATCAAGGAAATAATATGTGATCTACACACATAACTAAACTGTGACATTTAAACATTTATAATAGTGATCTGTGATCTATGATATTATCATTTAACTTGAAGGAAATAATATGTGGTGTATACATGTCAATGGTTATTTTGTCACATCGAGTTTTGAATAACGGGGTGTAATAGACAGAAGTAGTAAAATAAGATTTCATAATATCATGAACATTCATAAATTTCAACTATAATCATCTTTAGAAAATGATATCTATATATTCCCCTGCCACTATATAGTTACATCAATGTTCAATCACATATTCAATTGTCAATCTATAACTACACTCCCCTTGACCTTTCCATTTACCACCTTAGTGGCCTTCTTGATTTCACGATACTTATAAATTAATGCAGCTATATCCAGTCGCGCTCTGTTAGCATCAAAATCCTTTAGCATGGATTCTAAGTCATTATGAAGAATGTATTTAGCATATTTGATCACAAATATGCGCAATCATGACTGAAAAAAGAATGTCAATTTATTAGTTTTTACATTGAAATGGTGGTCACAAAACGGATATTTCTTTAGTTAATTAACACATTAAAATGATTGTCACAATCATACCTATTTTACGGTTATGGCTCCTCATAACCTAGTGCAAGTCTCCACTCTATGGAATCATTTGATCATCATCTGAAGGTCTATTCCATATTCCAATTGTATCCATCAAATGAGGGATGATTTTCAAATATGGTTAAGTTTCTCCCTTTCACACTTAAATCCATGAAGGTCCTCATAGCCGAATTGAATATAATCAATGAGCAAGCCTTAATATCAAACAACCCGAACATCCAATGTGCTTTGTTTGTAGGCAAAATTAGCATTAACACTTGGTTCACTTCAATCCATGGACTGTTCAATGGTATTCTCACACATGTGATATCATTAATAAGCCTTGTCTCCGTGAGTAGAACATTCAAATTATCAATGAATTTCAGATATATATTTTTGATTGTAGCCTAAAAGTATGAGTCAGTTGTGGTAGCCTTAAACTTGACATTCTCGCTATACCTTGCTAATTGACGAAGGTAATAGAAGCATGCATCCATCTGCTATCACCATAGAAAATAAAAAACACCTATTAGTCTCCAGGATCTATATGAACAATGATGTTTGTGTATTATATGTGACATGTCCATGTGTTATGTGACCTGTATGTAATTTATATAGCTGACCATAATGTGTGTGACTTGTGTATATGGTATATGACCTACGGTATGTGACTTGTGACTAATTAAAATGATATTTGTATGTGATATGTGACCTTAGCATGTGTTCTGTGACTAATTAAAAATGATATTTGTATGTGATATGTGACCTTAGCATGTGTTATGTGACATGTATGAAATTTATGTGACCTAACCATAATGTGTGTAACTTGTGTATACGGTATGTGAACTACTATATTTGACTAGTAACTAATGAACAATGATGTGCGTATTGGTATGTGACCTTAGCATGTGTTCCGTGACATGACCATAATGTTTGTGACTTGTATATATGATATGTGACCTACAATAAGCGATACGATACAAATGCTATGATACATATATAGAATGATATGTAATTTTTGCATACCGAGTTGGTCAATGACGCGTCTGGAGAAACAAGTTCATACCACCATGTTTTATTGCCTACGACGAATATACCAATGTAAAAAGGGGGCTTAATGACATTGTCAGCGTCTTTGAATTTTTTTCCTATAAAGAAAAACAGATAAAAAATTAACTATCATTATTTCCAATGGGTATATGTTGAAGTTCACAAAAGAATGTCATAAATGCTTGTTTGTTAGTTTGTAACCTCTATGGAAGCAACTTTGAAATGCCGTGACATCAGCATCAGCTGCATGTCGATTGTAAAATAAAAAACTACAACATTCTCAGAACTCTTGCTTCGATTTCCTTCGTTAAAAACAAAGAAAGACTGTAATATTATTGTCGGTCTAGAGACATGCTTCAACGGCAGACTGGATGTGGGCGTGGAAGTGGAAGTGGAAGTAGGTGATACCTATCATAAAGTGAAATATTAGATACAGTAGTTCATTCTATGAACTATAAAAGGTGAAATATAATTTGTATACGTAAACGAGTTTTTTAACCAGAAACTTCTTGATGTTCACATTCTATGTCCTTTACTACATGGGCGATTATAGCATCCACTTATTCTTGAATTTGTTTTGATTGAAGCAATTGCGACCTAATGTTGCCAACATTTCGAATAGGTTGGGTAGAACCAATTCCCAAATCCAATGATGGGGTTTCCAATGTCATTAGGTCGAATAATTGCTTATCATGGTACATCTTACATTTTCCTTTCTTATCAACAGTTTTTTCAACATTTTTTCCTACAATGGTACATTTATGTATAAAAAGTTAAAAAGTTACAAATGAAGATGTCAAACTTGATAGTAGAATGAACTTACTTCTTCTTGAATGTTTATAGCTCCATTACTAGACAATTCGATTTTTTCTTTGAATATGTTCAAAATTTGATCAATTGAGCTTGTATCATTGCGGTCATAGATTCAGATAGAAAGTTCATTTTTGACTTCATGTACAACAAGTCTGATCTGATTTCTCCTTGCATACGAACAATGATATTCATCTTGTGATTTCTATGAGCCTTTATTGATGATAAATGTGCGTTGACATCATTGATTTGCATAGACAATTCCTTATTTTTCGTTTGGAGTTCACTAATATCATTTTTCAAACTCTCCAACACCTATGAAATTTGACAAACATCAAGGACATGAATAATGTAAGGTATCAAGGTGTATGAATCATGTGTGACCCATGCCTAGTTGTCTGTGACTTTGAACACTATAGCATGTGAACGATGCGTCTATATTTGTGACATGTCTAAATAACACGTACCAAGTTCACCTAGGTATGTCACAACTACGTATGTACATGTGAACTACGTGAACACTAATTGTTTAAAATATGAACTTGTATTAAGCATTTGTGACCAGTTCATATTCAATTGTGACTTGAATGAAGTGTCATGTGACCTCGTCTTAAAATGCATATGAAAGAGAGAAATATGAAACTTGACCTAGAATTAGCATGCACATTAAAACTCGAAAACTGAACTCGAATAAAATACACAAATATAATAATATTTTATAAATCAATAAACATAAAAAACCTTAAATTAAAGATATCAACATACATTAGATTTGTGTGCATGTGCTGTCGGAGGTGGATACATATGAGCAGATGGACCCTTATTTACCGGTGAATGAATGTGTGCAGTGTGTGGCTCAATTGGATCCATTGAAGTACGTATATAAAAAGATGTCCTTTATTTTCTTGGAGGTGGATCAACAAAATTATCATCGTCATCCTCGATATCACTAGAATGTCCAAATCATCCATAGTAATAATTAGAATGTGTGGTTTGGACTTTTTGATTGGTTGCTGGAGCTTTGAACTTCTACCGGTACAAAATAGCAATGGTTGTTGTGGTGTGTTATATAAAACACCTTTCATGTATGGTTGCACCATTTTCGTTTCATATGGATTGATATATTGTACTTCTATATGTAAATAAATAAAAAGACCTTTCATGAAACCCATCTACTGTGACATGTATACTGATTGTCTAACGTAAATTGAGACTGCATAAACTAGTGAGGTGTGACCTGATAATGAGAACCGTTACATGTCTCACAAATCGATTACTGTGATATGGGAAACATGTAATGTGACTTATCCTATGACTGTACAATATGAAATGTGATCTGTGACTATTATGTGAAAAGTGACTTATTTGTGACTTGCTTATGTAATACAGAAATGAAATGAAAACTTACATCCAAGTTAGAGAACACCTCTTCTTCAAGTTTATCACCAGATAGCAGTTTATCTGATCTCCAATTCAAGATACGTGGGTACCTCCTCCGAATCCTAGAAGTTACAGTCCCATTCAGTCTGGAATAGACTCATAAATCCAAACTTGGAAGGCAACTATAAATCCTTTGAGTCTGTAATGAGAATTTCTATTACTCAAACCATCATTCAACGAGTTCATGGAAAGTTCGAACAAATCTTCCGCCCATGGAAACATGTTCATAGTATCAAAATCTTCAATAAGAGCAAACAAATAGTTCTCAACAACCTTTTTGTATGAGGTCGAAACAATGTATGATGTTATCAATTAAAGAATCCCAATCCTAACCATATCATGATCATCTACATTCTTTAAACCAAGGAAGATGTCCATAACATCTTCATTTGTCACCAAGTTCAAGTGTTTAAAATATTGTTCCTTAATCCTGGATTGTGTTTTTTGAAGAATTTTCCTTACATCTTGACCCTGGTGCCTAAGTCCTGTGACTATACAAAACTCGGGCAACGAAAATTGTACATACTTATCAGCAACCAAAAACCACATCTCCTTTTTGTTCGGTTGCTTCACCTCCCGCAGTTGAAAATAATGGATTAGCTGAGACGGAACAACTATCTCACTACAATCCAATAAATAGGAGAAGCAAGTATTAGCTAGTATCTATTTTTGTGCAGAGTTGAACTTCGATATGAAATTTGTCAGCACGTTTTTTGTTGCATTCATTGTAATTTTACTAGGAAACCATTTAGCCTTCGGTATTATATAATCCTATTCCTGCAATATATATGACAAACATAAAAACACTACATCAATATTTTGATACATATACATGCATTCATATCACACAAGAAACATATCGCATGCAGTTATTTTATCACAGTCACTACTTAAGTCACATATAACTAAGGTCACAGATTATATATAAATATACCATTATTACAACATCGTGATTCATCATAGAACTATAGACATGTCATAAACACATAATGGATAGCAAATAATAGTAAAAATGCGGTCACAATCAGTCAAAACATAAATAAAAAAAAGAAGGTTGGTCACAAAACCTATTCAAGAAATACGTATCTACATTCCAGGACAATTGAGATGGTCACAAAAACTATTCAAACAAATATTGAGGTCATACATAGTATGCTGGTCATGATACCTTGAATAGAGTTATTTTGAAATAAGGTCACAATTTCTAACAATGTTTGACTACCCAAACCATAAACACCCAACAAATATGAAATACGAATTTGCGATTAACAAAATCAGATAAACAATTGATTTTAACTTTTCAAACAAATAAACCTCCCTAACATTCTCCAATCAGATTTTTCACAAAATAAGGTCACAAATTTTAACATTGTGCGAATACCCAAACCATTTACACCCAACATATGTTAAATATTCATTTCCAAATAACAAAATCAGATACAGATTGATTGATTGATTTACCTTTCGAGCATTAGTATTTCGCGATTTTGGTGGGATTTTGCGACTGGTTTCAGGCATCGCATCTTTACTTTATTTCAACCTTTTTCTTTTCTTTGTTTTTGTTCTAGATTTCCCACCCATCTTATCTCGACTTTTGGGATCATTGCTCCTTGTTAAAACCATTTTCAATGTCTAATATTTTTTGAAAGATTTGTGAAAACCCAATGTCGTGGACGTGGAGATCACAATGTGATAATAGGGAAGAAGAAAATGGGTTTCATAGATGAAATGGAGAATACCGCTATTCAATTTATGAAGAGGGTGAAATTGAGATTTTAACTTGAAAGGGTTCTTCGACCGATGGAAGTCACCATATGATAATGGGTTTGGTGGGTGAAATGGAGAACACCGCTATTCCATTAGTGGAAAAGATGATCGTGGGTTTCGTGGGTGAAATTAAGGTTTAACATGGAAGGGTTCTATGTATTTTCATTAGAGAGTTTATTATGTATATGATATTCTCTCTCTTGTTTTGATATATATCACTAATATCTAACATTTGAAATGAAAATATAATATCTAAAATTTGAAATAGAATCTTCAAAATTTTGGGTCAATGTAATTTCCACATATTTTAATCTCCTCTTGACCTCTTGGGAGTTCCAGTGAGGCAGGGACGGGAAGGCTTGTCACTTAGTGTGACAGCCCACTCCATTCTACTTCATCCCCAATTGGATTTGTGAGAAGGTACTTAGTTGACATTTATATTTGGTCAGGGGTGGATCCGGGAAAAATTTTAAGACGGGCTAATACGCATAAAAAGAATTTTTTACATGAAAAAAGTTATTTTTACTTAAAAAAATTTAAAGGTGAATTGGGCTGAGAGGACGGGCTGTAGCACGGCCCAATCCCCTCTAGATCCGCCAATGGATTTGGGTCACTTAAAATTTTCAGTTTACTTGTACCTTTATTAAGTAGCTTTTTGAATATCAAATGGATTATCATAAAGTAATCTTAATAGAACGGGAGTGGACCTAGCTTGTATCTTTTTATAGGTTCTATTTGTACTTGTGACTTTTTAAAGTATTACATCAAGTAAGTTGGTCGAGACCAATGAAGTCCATTGAATCAAATTTTCTAGTTATCTTTTAATAAATGTATGCACAAATTAGAAAATTTCCAACAAAAATCACATAGTTGCATACAAAAACAAGAAAATAGCCCATCTAATAGGGTAGGTAAAAAATGGTGTTCAAGTTGTACATTCACTTGTATATAAAATTTTCCGATATTTGATTAAAAAATAATTTGAACTTATATAAGCGTGCACAAAAATATTATTATCTAGACGTAGTGATTGAACAAAACACCATTCAATTCTAATTTTGTCTCTTACGTGACTTAGGCCGCATGAATTTCCAAGATTCAAAACTATAGAAAAATGTGAATTGTTTCTCCAGTCACTTATCTAAGTAGGAGGAGAGAAAAAGGTGTACCTATTGCTAAGGAGTGGATTACCCCTCCTACTTGTAGGAGTACTTTAGGCTAATTTTAAAAAGTTCACTTATAAGTAAAAAAGTAAGTTTTAAATTAAATTTTATTAGTGAAAATTGAAAAATAAATTATTTTTTAATTTTTTAGTAAGTAAAAATTGCCTTTTAAAAATAGTAACTTCTACTAAAAACTAATAATAACAATAAATGAACTTATTCAAACATTCTTTTTGGATAAAAGTTGCTACTTTACCTTTTTTAGGCTTATCCAAACATGCTCTTACAGTCTTTAATTAAAACCACAAATGAATTAGTTGACTAAAATTGTTTTATTTGGAGGCACCACACAGTCCACACCACTAGCATAACCAACTGCCAAAGTTTCAAGATTTTCCACTTTCTAAGAGGCAGATAAAAAAGTCAAATTCAATCTCAAGCAAATTAAATGGTGCAAATAGCTCCATCATTTCAAGATAAAATAGTCAAAATCAACATTATGTTAGTCTAGATTATAATATTTTTGTCAACAATTTAGATGATTGATAAAAGAATCTCATTTGTAAGTTGAGAATTTGGTGGTGGGATTATGTACATTACATGGTCAAACACTATAGGAACTTGAAATTAAAGCAATGGATGAAACAAATCTAAGACAAAACAATTCTTTAAGAATCTTCATCAAGTATGATAGTGTTGGATCCAGGGTGTATAAGGTAATTATTGATTTATTTTTTTTCCCCGAGTGCCCTATATGTACCATTTTTACTATATCTCATCTAGCGTTACTCACAATCGTTTAACATACGGGATATATAATGACAATTTCTGATATGAGTGTTCAATCATGAGATTATTGAACACTCAATGACACATTATTTCAATCTGAGTGAGGCAACAACGAGATTTCTATTTTATAGATATTTCTACACATATATCATGCTCAATTAATAATTTTTTTTTTTCATTTTAAAGGATCTCTATTATAATTTTGCACGTGAGGGCGGATTTGTGCCCCCAAACTATGCCTATCAAAAAGTATGTGGCTATGACTCTATTTTTATTAATTTAAGCTCACACAGATCGTTGTGCGCTTATTACGAAGGTTTAAATATTAGCTCGCGACATAGCTCATAATCAATTAGATTGTGCTTAGCCATTGTTTGGGTTTCATTTTTTTGGTAAAATTATAAGTTGATATAAATGAGTAATGATTAAGTGGATAATAGTTGTTGATGTTATGAAATGTAAAATTAAGTTTAATTTTGAAAATAAACTATTTTAAAAGAAATCCCAAACAAAGGCTAAAATAATCAGATCACATCACTGGCATAACCTAAAGTGCATGTCATATCAAATAATAAAAAATGTTGACTACCATCTTTTTCTTTTCTCATTTTACTGGAAACAAAAGTGTCGTCTTTTTGGCATATACTTACTTTGGAAACTAGTGCCAGACCCGCCTTTGGATTCTAAATCCGTTTAAAAAAAAATTTACACAGTAGTAGAAGAAAAAACCCATCACTTTCACTTCCCATTTCTCCTCTATACATACATATATTTCTATATTATACGCATATATATGCACACTGAATATGACTGAACTTTTTTTATATAATTATAATTGCAGTACGAGGGGGAGAAATTCAAGATTTCCCTATTTAATTCCGTTATTCTCGCGGGCTGTTATAATCCAGCCTAAATCTGTGCTTTTAGGGTTTTGCTAAGCAGTCGGGTTCGAGGTAGGTAAAAACTTAATCTGCATCACTGTCTTTCACTTTTTTGGACAATTAGTGAGGTGGGATTTTTCCATTTTTGAAGGAATTATGATTGTTGCCTTATTAGCACCAAACTGCCTTGTGGTTTAATATTGTGATTTTACTCTGTTTTGGGAACAAATCTGAGGGTTAAGGTTTTGATTTTTTAAGGTTTCTGCTGTCTGGGACTTGAATGTTTATGTGGAAGAGGAAGATCATTAAAGTGCTAGTTTTGATTTATGGTTCAATAAATAGGCCTGTTTAATGAAAGAAATTCAAACTTGAATTTTTTTGTGATTGTCGAAGGAGAAGAGGATTTAAGAGAAATGAGGGGCAAAGGGATTGATAGAGAAAGAGTGAAACGGCAGTTGTCTGAACATTTGCATTTAAAAATGTCTTGGATTCAGCATCAAATCAATCAAAAAGATGGCGTTTTAACATATCCCCCTCCTGTTTATCCTGTATCAGCTTCCCCTTATGTCCACAAAGAATCGAGCCCTTCTCCGTCTTCATCTGGTACTAGGATTAGTCCTGCTGTTCTCTTCATTATAGTAATTTTAGCTGTTCTGTTTTTTGTGTCGGGTTTTCTCCATTTGCTTGTTAGATTTCTTACGAAAAATTCATCCTCCTCTCAGTCAAACCGGAATTTGGTTGTTTCTGGCTCTGATGCTTTACAAAGACAACTGCAACAACTCTTCAATTTACATGATTCTGGTCTGGATCAAGCTTTTATTGATGCATTGCCAGTGTTTATGTATAAGGAGATTGAGGGTTCACAAGATCCCTTTGATTGTGCAGTTTGTTTGTGCGAATTTTCAGAGAAGGATCAATTGAGATTGCTTCCGATGTGTAGCCATGCTTTTCATATCAATTGTATTGATACTTGGCTATTGTCAAATTCAACATGTCCTCTCTGTAGAGGGACCCTTTTCAATCCCGGGTTCTCCACGGCAAACCCTATTTTTGATTACGATGATTTTAGGGAAGAAGATGAATATCCCACTAATGTAGATAACCAGAATTCTTTCGCTGAGAAGACAGCAGAAATTGAAGAAGTTGCAGTAGAAAAGGCAGTTTTACCTGTGAGGCTCGGTAAATTCAGAAAATTGAATGAGGGAGAAGGGGAATTAGAGGTAGAGTCTAGTGATAGTAAATTGGACACTAGAAGATGTTACTCTATGGGTTCATATCAGTATGTAGTTGGCGGTGCTAATCTCCGGATACCCTTGAGCCTTGACCGAACTCATTCTGACGCGAAGCTAGTCAAAGGGACGGAGCAAATTAGTAATCCTTCGAGTGAAGACAGGAAGAAGATTAGTATTGGCACAAAAACTGATAGCTATTCTATTTCCAAGATATGGCTGTGGTCGAAGAAGAGCAGTTATGCAAGTTCTTCAGATGCCCAAATGGTACTTCCTTCTTCTCTTAATATGGACTTACCATGGATGCAGAGAACAGAAGGTGTCTGAAAGGTACATTATAATTTTTTGATTAATCTTGTAGTGGCGTCTTTCTACTGTATCGAAATATAATTTAATCTGATTCGATAAATTTGGTGATAGTTTGTGATGGTGATAGTTCGTGACATTGTAGATCTGTAATTGATTCGAATTTCAATTCTCCATCAGATGTTACAATTTGTTCCCGTTTTCTTAAATGCTAGTTGGTTCATTGCTTTTCCTTTCTTCAAATCTGAGTTCTTGTTTTGGACATCTGAGCATTAAGAAAACTAGATGACAACGAGCGAAGCCAAATTAACAACTTGTTTCTGGATAATTTCAGTGCGAAGGCTATCTTTAGAACATAACGAATTCTTGAATGACTAATTGCATTGAACATGGCATCGGCAAATTATGCAGGGGAAATAATACAACAGTGGCAATTATCTTATAATTTTGGAACATTTCTATCTTGTTATGAAAAATTAGAGATACCCCGATGCTTTCTCACGTGTTTGTTCATCAATTAAAGATGTTCTTTTCAAGCTTTTCATCCTTCTGTTTCAGAAGTGTTAACAAAAGTCAATGTCGACTTGACATGAGAATGGACTCGAGTTTATAAAGGAAGGATAGTTCTGCTCGTCCAGGGCCCATAAAGGAATATGCATAATTTATTTGATCGGTCAACCTTTTGGAAATGTTTAAGATGAGTGGTTTTTGATACAAACCTTGGCTTGTAATCGGTTTGCTCGTTCGATTGCAAATGTGGAAAATGGGTGGGAAGAAAATGAATTACAAGGAATTGAATTGTCTAAAAATTATTTTATTGAGAATTGTAATTAATTGTGTTTGATTGGTATGATTTTTCACTGGAAAATGTTGAAAGTTTGGTGTTCGTTTGATTTTTTTTTTTAATGAAAATTGTCCATGAAAGTGATAATTTTTTCTACTATTGGGTTTAGAATTTGTTCCAACTGCCAAAAAAAAAAAAAAAAATTATCATTCCGAATATCATTCGTTTGACTTTTTTTTGTATGGAAATTGTCAATAAAAGTGATAAATTTTTTTACCATTGTATCTAGATTTTTTTTCCAATTGCAAAAAAAAAACTTGGAATTTTTTTTCCCACCAAAACATCAAGAATTTATTTTCCTCAAAAGGGTGAAAAATGAGAAAAGGTGGAAAAAAATTTCCCGGGAAAAATTTGTCTATCAAACACTACAACAGTTGGAAAATGGAAAAAAAATTCCATTTTTCATGGAAAATATGGCAAATCAAACGGAGCCTAATAGTAAGTTATGCAGTTGTTAATTAATTCATAATTTAGAGGAAGGGAAGGAAGGGTGTGAACTTCATTTATTTGTTATCCGTTTGATTGAATTTGGATGTACAGGCTAAGGATAAGCTCGAGAAGTCTATGGTAGCAGACAATGATTCTGGAAAGAGTGTAGAAAGTGAAGTCCGCACAAGTTCTGGCATGTTTCTTAAGAAGGGTCAGGTTAGTGAAAAATACTATTCCGAGATTTTTCTTTTCTCGACTTTGAATCCTGTTTTAACAATTTTTCAGATTTACATGGTTATACTTTAATGTGGGTGGCATGTGTTTTATACTATATTTGGATATTGGGATGCTTTTGAGTACTTATTTTATGGAGATATAGACTTGTTACTGCCTGTTAATTATGTTTATTAGACATAAAGCACTATGCTATCTGATTTAAACCTGTGATTGTTATACTGGGGAATGGGGATGCCAAGTATCTAAAATGCAATTCACTTGCATTGTAATTGTGTTGCCATCATTTATAGTTAACTAAACACATATTTGTTACATAACAGTTCTAGTCGCATTTATGTTGGAACTACCACAAAAATAGGTTTGCAATAAAATGCTTAAAGTATTTAATTATTGATGGGCGTGTAATGCAATGCACCCCTTTTCCAATGAATCAATGGGAAGCAAACTTTGACGATGTGAAACCTTCATTGACAGGTAGTATCTTCATTCCTCGCACCATATGATAGTTAGTCTTGTATAGAATTGACTGTTAGCTTTGGGGATGGATATGTATTGTGAGCAAAGTTGAACTACCCTTCTAGTAATACCTAAATCCAGAAGTCTGAGATCTCCACAAACCAACTATAATTATTTCATGAGTATGTAGTAGGAAATGGGTTTTTATCAAGGAATGAATTAAGGATCTTATGATTCTTATTTGACTTTATCATTTTAAGTGGCATGTGATAAGTCAAAGGTACAAAATAAAAATATAATGTCCTCCATCTTTGAGATATTATTTCAAATGGTGACAGTAACTCATTTAATATCTAATCTAGGAAAGAGTAATTGTTTAGCCGTCCGGATCTGATTAAATCTTGTAATGCCTTCTGTTTGCATTCTCGAGGTGTGTGACTAGTACAAAAGGCGCCACTTTATCTTATTGCTTAGGTTGGAAGGTGTTGATTGTGGTCATATTTGTAATTTTGATATTCTTTTTCCCATGATATTTGCCGATGAACAAGATATAGGACCTTTTGTCCTTGACCTCTTTAACAGAGAAATTTCTAGGTGCTTTAAATTGAATACTTTAGGATGGGTATTTTTGCAGATCCTTGTCTTTCTAGTGCAAACTTTTTTTTATTAGTGGTGCCTCTTAGGCATATTTGATGTTATAAATTCACTGCTATATGGTGATTTTACCTAGCATAGGCCTCCTGGAAAAAAAAGATATTTAGTATAAAAGAGAATGGCATGTCAGGTTGCATGCTCAAAAGAACCACAGAAGATAAAAACCAATGGTCATATTATTTATGACCAGCCAACTTTGTATTAGTTGTAAAGCAATTTTACATTCATCTTTATATTTTATGTTGTGGTTGGTGTTACTGTTCATAATTTACTCTTGGGGCGGCTAGATCTTTAATTATCAATTTACATATGCTTTACATGCAGAATTTCATTTTTGGTTGATTGATGATAGAAAGAAATTTGTTTACATATTTTCAATTTCACTCCAGTCTCTCTTAGTCTCATTGCTTTCTTTTTCTTGTTTATGAAAGAGTTCAGTATTCTTTTTGCCATCCTGGTAAAATATGATTATCATGAATTGGCTACTATTCTGAATGTTTGTTCTCCAACAAATATTGAGTGCACGCCACCTCAAAATGCGATTGCCTGAATTTCTTTTCTTTTCAAAAAAGGGGTCTGCCTTCGCTAGAGGGATTTTATACTAGATTCACGTATTCTTTCTAAAAGCATACATTTCTCTTCTTGACACAGCAAGGACATAAGCGATAACATTACATTTTAATATGCAATTTAAATACGAGTATGGTAGATCTGCTTAAATTTAATGTCTCATTTCCTTTTCATCAAGTCATTGAGATGCTGGAGAAGTTATAACATATATTTTTGTAATGTGAATTTTTTGCATAAATTATCAGAATGTGGCCTTTTACTGGTGCTCTTCATGTGCATCCTTGGAGATACCTTCATTTTTTTACTCGTTGCATAACTTGTTTGGCTTTGACCAACAATGAACAAACAAAGAGAAAACACTGGCTTCAGTTATGAGAACAGATGAAATGCAATTTTCCATTGCTTGTAAAAAGGAAGTTATCAGCCTTTTTTTTTCTCTTTATAAACAAGTGGCTTCGAGTTCTTTAGTGTATGTAGGTTTATTGTGAAGCCTATTTGAAAGATATTGAAAGGTAAGATAACATCTGTGCGAGTCTGCGAGTGTTAAAAATCTGATGCAACACAAACAATGGCTCACATCCTTATATTTATAACTCGTAGCTAATCTTCAGAAGATCTGCTGTATTGGAACACTATGGATAACCTTGCTGTATAATTCCTTCCCTGATTATCTGTCCAAGAAATTGGATGATCTGGCCTCAATGCACGAGCTTCTCTCCCCTTCATGCATGTGCCAAGTTTACATTTCTGCATCGCCAAAATGTCCTTGGATAATATTGCAATTCAACAAGCATTACAATCGTAAATTATCAGTTTCTGGTTGGATGTGCTTTTCAAGATGTCTGGATTATATTTTATAGTCATCCTGTGTTGTTTACTTTACCTTGATTCTTACCTTCCCTGCCTTTACGTGGGAATATTGTTGAGAATTTACTTAATCATGCACAGTGGAAAGTAAAATTAATTTCAATTCCCATACGAGGATCTGCTTTCCGTTTAGATAGGAACTGTGTTTAAAATAATACCTTTGATGAATTCCACAAGCTTATTTGCTTTTCTAAAACTCGAATGATCACGATTTGCAATCCATGTTGTCCAATTGTCCAGCCTCCAATGTCGATCCACACAAAGAACAAGAATGATGACTGAAGTTTTCTTTTCTCGTGCTAGCAAGAATAATAAATTTTCTCATATATTTTTCAAACCCTAGCAGCCTATTAATATAAGTTCAAACGGGCTTGACCCGTCTCTTTAACTTAAACTGGTCCAATATTTAATTAATCAAATTAATTAAATCTGGTCCGTGAATTAATTAAGAGAAAATTACCTAAACCCAGGGATTTAAGATTTAATTATAAAAAATCGGGTGATTAAGAAATTTTTACGAAACTCAGACTTAAATCCTGACACCCCCAATTCATTTCTCTCTCTCTCTCTCTCTCTCTCTCTCCCCCCTCTTCTCTCTTTTCTCCCTCTACCCCCATTATCACCGCCTGCAACCCAAACCCCCTCACCTCCCACCGGTGAAGATGCCAGAGAAAAGGGAGTGAGGGGGCAGCTTCTCCAGCCATTCCTGGGCGATGGTACATAGTTGGTGATGGTGGCGGGTCTGAAGGCGGCACCGACTGCTCCTCGTCGTTATCAAGCACTGGCACATGGACAATGGGTAGATTTCTCTACTTATCTTGCTGTGCTGGGGGCAACAATACTTGTTGACATGATAACTCTGGGTTAGTGCACTTTGTAGTCAACGATTTCATCGTTATTTTAGATTCTAATGTTAGCATCGTACAATTGTAAGTATGAATTTATTGTCTAAATTAGATTCATTGTGCGAGCAACTGAAATAATTGAACAATATAGATTAGTCATATTTTCTTCACTGTCGTGAATTGATATTTCATAAGCTCGTGATTGTTAGCTACTAGTCATAAGAAAATAAAATGGTAAAGAGTTAAATACAAAGGACAAAAATTCTGCTACGGAGGTGAATTTCATATCAGAAGAGGGAACTTTCTTAGATTGCTTGCTGTTAAGAAACTAAAAATTTTTAAAAAATATTATTTGAACACTGAGAAATAGCGTCGGCAACAGTGATCTATTGCAGCAGCAGATCAAATTGGATGCATATTCTTTTGGAGGCAGGTAGAATTAGTTTAGAACTTTGCCATGTTTCTCCATAATATATTGATTTTTTAATTGTAGAGTTGGACGAACCAGCAATAGTGTTCAATTAGGTCGGAGGTTGAAACTATATTCCTGTTCTTTCATTTTTGGGTGGTGTGTTTGTGTGTAGTCAGTCGGCCTTTTTCTTTTACCTACCTTTAGGCTTTATTCTTCCCTTTAGCTGCCGCCTTCACCAATTTTCTTGATGTATATGTTTCGCCCTAGCGTGAAAATTGTAAAAAAAAGACCTGAAAATGAAGTCAGTCGATGTAACATTTTGTATATAATGAGTTCAAAAGACGCTAGCTTTCTTTGCATGCTCACTATGGATTCACTATTAGTCAGTGTTCGTATATAGTTGAGCTTTTAATTACTCGTATTATGTAGCGTTTGCTGAACACGGTGTCTTTCTCCTGGAAAATATTTTGTTAACAATAGTCATTCGAGTTTTCCATGTTGTACAGTATGGGTGAAATACTCTAACCATGAGATGAGATTTGTAGTCAGCCTCCATTTGGTTGTCCCCATAGTTGCCCTTTTTGGAGGAGGTAGTAATGATGCATTTGAGGTGATGGTGGTGATGACTGGTGGTGGATTGTGGTGCTGGTTTGTGGTGCTGGTTTGTGGTGATCATTTGTGACCAAATATGTGTGTACTGTGACTGGTTGTGACCAATTTTGTGTTAATTGTGACCGATTGTAACTTGATCATATACGGTCACAATTAAGATTAAATTGGTCACAGACAATCACGTTGAACACAAATTTGGTCACAGTTAGTCACATTGAATACAAACGTGGTACAATTAGTCACAGACAGTTACATTGAACACAAATTTGGTTATAGTTAATCACATTGAATACAAACTTGATCACAATTAGTCACGGATGACACGTGTTAACGGCTTGATTATATAAAGTGACTTGAAATTTTTCCGGTAATTTTTAGGACGTGGATGCAGGGATAGGGTGGTGGTAGGTGGATCCATAAGGTGGGGGTATGATTTTCTATTTTTAATTTTCTGGAAATCTTTTAGTCACCGGAGTGATCGCCGAAACAATTATCGGAGCGACCGTTAGAGCAGCTGCTGGAGCAATCGTCGGAGCGGCCGTTGGAGCAAACTGAGCAGTCGCCGGAGCTGATGGCCGTCTCCGGTGGAGAGATGGAGGGAAGGTGTAGTGTGGTGATATGATGTGGTTGATGAAGTGGCATGAGGAGAAATAATTAATGTATATTATATTATATTTTAATATTTAATAAATTTATTTACCACCTGATTTTTGGAATATTTTAATGAGTTTGTTAATTGTTATTTATGAAATGTGATATTTAAAACTATGAGTTATGTATTGTTCCTATTAATTAATCCAATTAATTAATTTGGGCCTATTAATAAACAACTCAATTAATTAATTATCCAACACTTGTCAATTAATTAATTGATAAATCTCATTCTTCTTATTTTCTTTTTTTGTGTGACCCATTAGTTTCCTGATCACAATGTCTAACGACGTGAATTATTATTTTGATATAATCAAAATAGATATATTAAAATATCCGTTTTAATTTATCATCAATTCAAATCCGTCGTCCCATATTAACATCTAACAATGTGTCGAGCAATACATGTGATGGGAAATGTCACGTGTTATGACAAAATCAAACTTGTTCGTTTACCGTGAAATTATAATCATTTCATCAATATGATCCGATTAATTATGAGATATGGAAATGTGTCAATTTCAATTACCGATTATATCTTTTATCCCACGTTAAGTTAATGTAAGTTGAAAACTCATTTTCCACTTACGAGTTAACTTTGCTAAGGATTTCATTATGAACTTAACTGGATGAAATGTAGATCATAATCTCTTACTATCTAAGAGTGACGAATCCTTTATTGATCATTTACAACCTTCATATGATTATTGACATACCCGAACGATGTCGTACTAATGATCCTTAGCAGAACATCTAATATCACCGAAGTACGAATGTCCTCATATAAGGCACTATGATGATCTCGAGTCAAAGGACCAATTCCACTA
>CAIGRH010055257.1:3876-18671 GCA_903798295.1 Fraxinus nigra | reverse complement strand
TTTTTTATAATTAAAAATTTTGTTTCATCATGCAGGTATGATTGTAATTCCAATTTGTTATTTTGGTGATTTCAAATTGGATGAAAAAGATTGATGAGTATAGAAATGAATAAGTGATATACGTGGTGGTATTCCAATCTCCATAACACCAAGGACATCATATGCAAATATGTACCATGATTTACAAAACAAGCTGAAAATCGATTTTTCTCAGTACGATATGAAACTGAAATTTCAATTCAATTAGCATTCATCCATTCCAATTCCGCACATGAAGGCTGCTTTTGATGTTGAAGTGAATTGTCTATTTGATTTGAACAAAATGCACACGACTCATCTTTGCGTGACTTTAGTGAAAAATAATGTTGCCGAAGGTGAACACAAAGATTCGGATGGAGGTGATCACAATACTAATGATTTTTGGGACACGGCGGAGATAGCTCGTAAGGATGATATTGTTATTCTCGATACGGTTGTTTCTCATCGTGATCGTGTTGTTATACAAAAAATTTCATCGGTAGTTCACAACAACGATAATGGTTATGAATTTACATATGAATAAGACATGAGTGGGGCGGAAGTGCAAGGGTTGGATCAAGTGGACCGTCATATAATTCTTCGCGTGTGGTTCCTAATTATGAGAATTTGTATGTAGAGCAACTGTTTGAAACAAAGAAAGAATTGCAGGAAGCTGCGCACCGAATTACACTGAAATACAACTTTGAGTTCAAAATGTGAAATCGAACAATTCATTGTGGACGATTGTCTACCTCAACGACAGCTGTCGTTGGCATTTACAAGTGACGAAAAGGGACACGAATGAGTTATTTGTAGTTCGCAAGTATACACGAGAATATATTTGCGAAATGAGGATTTGTTGAAATGATCATAGGGAAGCCCGAATATTGTTTATTAGTCGACAAATAATGCACAAGTATCAGGATCCACCAATGATCTACTGACCTTCGGATATCATTAATGAATTTTGTCGAGATTACAGAGTAGTTATGAGCTACGAAGGTTTGGAAGGCCAAAGAGAGCTATGTTAAATTGGCCAGGTATTGTCGTAACATGGGTACAACTAATTTTGACTCTGCATTTTTTATTGAGATGGAGGGCAAGAATTGCTTGAAATTTTTCTTCATGCCTATTGGATTTCAAAATGCGATGCAACCCCTAATTTTAGTCAATGATACAACTTTGAAAGCTAGATACGAAGGCAAGTTAATTATTACTACGTATCAAGATGTCACATCCAAATTTACCATTTTGCATCAGACATAGTCGATAGCGAAAATGATCTATTGATGCGATAGTTCTTCACAAAATTGAGGGAAGTAATTGGGAAAGTTGAGGACCTTTCCTTTGTAATCGGTTGGGGACTGTCTATAATGAATGGTATCACTAAGTTTTTCACGATGTACATCATGAGTATTGCATATACCATATACAAGGCAACTTGAAAACTAAGTATCGGGACAAAGGCATCGTTTCATTGTTCAGAAGAGTGACTAAAGCATATAGTGTTCAAGATTGCAATAAATTCATGGTGAAAATAGGAAGTAAATAATTCCCGGTATATGAGTATCTAACAAAAATGGGAATTGAATCCAAGACGTCAATACAACACGATGAAGTCAAACAATGCGGAATCTCTAAATGCATTATTGAAGAAGGATCGAGAGTTACTGATCCTCGTAATGATTGAGACATTCGTAACAAGCTGCAGTAGTAGTTTCACAACTGACACGCGGAATTACCAAGTTGTACGAGTGTGCTAGCCCCGGCTCAGGAAGATAAACTCTTCAATACTGTAGAGGTTATGAGAAAGTTGAATGTGGAACCACAGATGAGTTGCGCTTCTCTGTAAAATGTATACTTAATATGACATACATGGTGCACTGATTGATAGCACCTGCACTTATAGTCGATTTCAGTAGGAGAGTTTTCCATGTGAGCATGTAGTCGCGGTGACTATGTATAGAGGCTTTGTAGTGAGAACTTTATGTTCTCCTTATTACACGGCTAATTATTGGAGAGTAGCATATGCTGAGACCATATTTCCTATACCGAATGAAGTCGAGGGGGAAGTTTCCGACCATATTCTCCCATTTAATAGTTCGCTGCCTCCCGAAATTGAACTGCGTGGTCCGGACGTCCACGTACAATTAGAAAACCATCTATTGGAGAGTTTTCTCGACCGCGTGGTGCAGTATGTTCAGAGCAATGAGGCATACTCGCCAATTTTGTACAAATCAAATTCTCCTAAATGACAATTAGACGGATGTGTAATGGTATCGCTGATAATAAAATAATATTTACATTTTTTACAATATTTATAATTATTTCACAAATAAATAAAAAATTAAATATACAATTATTACAATTATTACAAAAATAAATAAACAATTAAATACAATATTTAAAATTATTTTACAAATAAATATACAATTTTTACATTTATTTCACAAATAAATAAACAATTAAAAATATTTACAAATATTTACTATATTTATAATTATTTTACAAATAAACAAAAAAATAAATATATAATATTTACATTTTTTTTTACAATATTTACAATTATTTCACAAATAAATAAATAATTAAATTTACAATATTACTATTATTTCACAAATAAATATACAATATTCACGTATCATAATTAAATTTATACAAATCACACGCAAACTTATTCCTCCAATTTTGTATCCAGGATTTGTTGATTTCATCAATCTTCTGTGCTATACTAAAAAAATCGATATATTTTATTGTGAATATAACGTAATCGCCCCTACAAATAAATAAAAATGTGTTTGTTTGGTACTGTGTAGCTAAAACTATGTTTTTAAATTAAAAAATTGTAAGCACTTACGATTTCGACTGTCTCGCCGTCGTCGTGTCTCGTACGATGGCTAGTCTATACTGCATTGTTACCACCACTCGTCTAGCTATCAAAGAAACGACCACATCCATCGACTCTGGATAAAGCTTGAGCTAACCCTGTGTCAGACAAGAATGATGATAGTCGTATATATATATATAGTGGAATCAGCAATGACGATCTCCACGACAAATCAGCGATGATTCGCGATCACTAGAATTTACATATGTGTACAACCCTTCCATGAATTTCCTCGACACTCGGTCACATTCTTATGACCCACTCGAGCTTATATTCAGGAACAGTGTACTCATTACCTATAAGTTGGAGAGATTGATACTCAATGGTAATGAGATGTAGGAACTCGATGCTGAATATGCCTCAACTAGGAATGTCAAATGATCTCGAATATCTTTGAACTCGTTCGCGCAACAAGTCCATTGTCATGTCGATGTGCTACATCAGGAAATACCAATAAAAATATAAATGGAGTCATTTTATTTAATAAACAAGAAAATATGTATACATAATAAATAACATTTACGATATTACACTTACAACGTCAGCGAGCCAAGCTCCCGAAGTTGTGACGTTGTGAAATCACTTATAGGCATCGGTGATCGTCCTTTGAACTATCCTGTGGCTAGCTTTAAAAAAAGAAAAAAAAAAGAAACTGTGAAAAAAAGTATAGATAAATTAGCATAGCGTACTTTACTAAAATCATAAAATATTGACCCGGACATAATTCCGCCTTGGGCACTGCCACCTCCTCCATCATTGGGGACATACCATCCACCTCCTTCGTTATCAGGTATATCCCCTCTGCCTCTGGTACCACCACCTCCTCAGTCATTGGGGCCACCTCTTTTGTCCTCTCCTCCTCCACCACCTCTCTCATCCCCATCGGGGCCACCACCTCCCGCTCTATAGATAACAAAAATGATTCTAATGCATCATCATATATTTACAATGGTGTGTGACCCCGATCTCCATCATCTTCATCATCACCATTTCCATCCCCCTTCTATCACTCTCTCGTATGCCTACTATATCGCCTCAAAGAGTTGTGACCTCATCCTAAAGTTCTCACATATGGCCTCGTAGCACTGCAATATCATGACATAAACTTGATACTTCGTCGCTCATTCCTCGTCGCAGCATCCCCATCTCATCTCGTAGTGCGTCTACTTCCTCCCTCATCTCACGTCGTAACACCCCTACCTCCTCTCGTATCGCACCCAACTCCTCATCCATAAACCCAGTCAGACAGACATATTGATCATCAAAATATGACTGTTACCGTATGCAGGAGATCCACAAGGGAGGTATCTAAATGGAGAATGAGATCTCATCGGTGGAGGTGATCGTGGATCAACTGGATCGTGCTCATACACAAATAACAACATTAAAATTATTAACGTATTTACTCGAACATAATTCTCCACCCTAGGCAGCGCCACCTCCTCTATCATCAGGGCCACCCCCTCTGCCTTGGGCATCGCCACCTTCTCCATTATCGGGGCCATCCCCTTCGCCTCGGGCACCACTACCACTTTAGTAATTGGGGCCACCCATTCCGTCCTCTCCTCCTCTGCTACCTTTGTCGTCCCCATCGGGGCCATCCCTCCCGCTCCACAGATAACAAAAATGATTCTAATGCATCATCATCTATCTACAATGATGTGTGACCCCAATCTCAGTCACCTTCTCCATCACCCTTTCCATCTCCCCGTCTATCACCCATCGTATGCCTACTATATCGCCTCGGAGAGCTGCGACCTCATCATAAAGTTCTCATATTTGGCCTCGTAGCACTACAATATCATGGCATAAACTTGATGCCTCACTGTTTATTCCTTATCGTAGTGCCCATATCTCATCTCATAGTGCACCTACCTTATCCCTCATCTCACGTCGTAACACCCCTATCTTCTCTCATAGCGCACCCAACCCCTCTTCCATAAATCCAGTCAGATAGACATACAGATAATCAAAATATGACTCTTACAGTGTGTAGGAGATCCACGTGGGAGGTGTCTGAATGGAAGATAATAAGATCTCATCGGCGGAGGTGATCATCGATCAACTAGATCGCGCTCATACACAAATAACAACATTAAAAATTATTAACTTATATACCAGCCTTGGGCATTACCACCTCTTCCATCATTGTGGCTATACCCTCCACCTTGGGACCATCATCTCCTTCATTATCAAGGACATCCCCTCCGCCTCGGGCATCACCACATCATCAATCATTGAGGCCACCCAATCCATCCTCTCCTCATGTGCCAACTCTCTCGTCCCCATTGGGGCCACCCCTCCCGCTCCACAGATAACAAAAATGATTGTGATGCATCATTGTCTATCTACAATAATGTGTGACCCCGATCTCAGTCACTTTCTCCATCACCCTTTTCGTCACTCCGTCTATCACCCCCTCATATGCCTGCTATATCGCCTCGAGAGCTGCAACCTCATCATGAAGTTCTCATATATGGTCTCGTAGTACTGCAATATCATGGTATAAACTTGATACCTCACAACTCATTCTTCGTCACAGCGCCCCTATCTTATCTTGTAGCGCGCACACTTCCTTCCTCATCTCACATAGTAACATCCCTACCTCCTCTTGTAGCGCACCTAACTCCACCTACATAAGTCCACTCACACGAACATATAGATCATCAAAATATGACTTTTACCATGTCTAGAAGATCCACAAGGGAGGTGTCTGAATGGAGGAGAATGAGATCTGATCGACGGAGTTGATCGTCGATCAACTGGATCCCTCTCATACACAAATAACAACATTAAAAATTATTAACTTAGTTAAAATATGACACGCATACAAAACGATAATCAATAAATTATATTCAATTCACATATCCAATCTCGGTCTAGGATGGAATCAGACATTTGGTCGTGTCGAGTATGCGGAAATGTTAATTTACGCACAAAAACTCAACCTTCCTCATCTGTCGATGGTGTTAACTAAGTTAGAACTTCAAGTTGACATATTGACAGTTCAACCAATTAATGATCATGTGATGAAATCTGAACCAATTTAGAGTATAAATGGCAAATGTTATTACATGAGGGTCGTCAAGGAGGGCTGCTAACTATTTGCCAAATAGATATTCGAGTGCTCGGGATGCTTGCCAATGATGCATTCAAGGGGAGCGTGTCTCTCCTCGCCTAGCAAATCGGGTACTTAAGAGGGAAGCAATCTTATATGCCCAAATCTACAACACATATAATTAGTATACATAAATTCAGTATAAGAAATATTTTAATGTTGATTATGTTAAACATTTACTTGCGTGCCAGGGACAATCCATAAGTATTGTACTTATGCGTGGACTTATTGAACTTCGAGTGTGATCTAGTGAAGACGTGTACTGTGTCCTCAAAATATCTTCGGCCCCATAGATAGTTGCTGAAGGCATCGATATGTAGACTAGTCCTAACTTCAATCCGTCCAACATTTGGTCGCACTCCCTGATTGCAAGGTCAACGCGGTAGAAGTACCGCCTCCTGTCCCTGAAAATACGTTTCGTGCAGCCTGTTGTTTCTTTAAGTATCATCAATAGCTGTCTCATCGCTCTTTATCCTCAGTCCAATTACGAAGGAGAACTCAAACATGGAGAAAGTAGCAACTTTGTCCCGTCAAAGTGAAGGGCTTCGACGTCGACTGACCTAAGCAGTCGACATAGTAATGTATCAATGATCTGCTCGAAGTACTGCACCTTTCTCAACTGATACATGGACCACATGACAGACTCCTGTAGCATAACTCAGTGTTGATTATCGAGCAATTCCAATACATAATAAAACTCTGAAAGCTACCGCTCCAAGTACATTTTCTCATCATCCGTCTCATATCAACATTGAGATAGTGCCATATCCTGAAAAAAAATTCAAATGTTACAACATTCAATAAGAGATAATGGAATAAAGCATAAGCGAACAGAAAATTAAGCAAATTGAATTGTAACTACTATATGCAAAAAAATAGATTCATTTTATATCGATGCTAATAAAAAAATAAACTATTTAATAAATTAAAGAAGAAAAATAAAAGAAAAAAGAAATATGGAAAAAAATAAAAATAAATTAAAGAAGATAATAAAAATATAAAGATTAAAGAAAGTATATAAAAAATGAAATTGAAAAAAATGAAATTATGATAAATAGAAAATAATTAAGAAATTAAAAAATTTAAGAAAAAAAACAATAAATTAAATTAAATACAAATTTATGACCAAAAAAATATTAAAAGAATTAAATAAGATTATAAAAAAATAAAAAATAAAGCAATAATATTAAAAAGTATTTTAAATTTTAAAAAAATTAATTTATAATAGAAAGAAAACAATTAAGGAATTTTTTAAATTATTACCCAATAATAATAAAAACAAAATAAATAAACAAAAGGAAATTATAAAAATATAAATATTATTTAATTAAAATTTAAAAAACTTAAAAAAATAATATTTAATTAAAATAGATCTAAATTGAAAAAAATAAAAGGAAAAAAAAAAAAGAATTTGGTGATTTGTTTAAAAAAGATATTTAATTTGGTAATTTTCAATTTAAATTTATTTTTAATAGTCTTTATTTAATTTTAAAAAGAATTAAATATCTTAATTTATAATTTTTTAACAAAAAGAGATATAGGTTGACTGGCCTATACTTGACGGTTGACAGTCGAGCCTGGCGATTGTTGACAATTGGATAACGTTGTCAGTTCAATTCTCTTGCTGTAAATATCAATTTCTAGCGTGAATAAGCTATTTTTTGACAAATTTAACATTTAAATCATTACTACACTCAATAATCTATAATGGTGAAGAATAATCATTATAAACATCATAAAATTTACAAATTTTTGAAACGTTATAAATGAAAAATCAATCTCTTAATTCACAAAAAAATTAACCTTGTTGAAAATAATGTCGTTGATGAATGGGTTGTGTGGTGGTCGGACTGTAATGATGGTGACTTCGACTTCCCGATTGTTAAAAACTATGAGTTTTTTTTCTCTCCTCTTTTTTCTTCTACACTCAATACACTTTGCACAAAGATGATTGTATTTTTCGCTTTTGGTATTTAACTTTTCAATTTTAACTTTTTTTTTAAATGGTCAAAAATCGTTATGAAAATATAGTGTTAGGTCAACCGTCCATTTATACGTATTTTCTCATTAGGGGTTGGGGTCGATGTTGACGGTAGTGGTGTAAGTGGCGGGCATTTGGGTGGAATATTGTGATTTGTGATAGGTATTTAAAATAGTATTTTATGAATAATTATTAGGGTAAAGTATTTTGACACAGATTCTTTAAAAATATATTATTTCAAAACTCATTTTCAACTACAAATTTTTTAATAAAATAATATGGGTCATGCTATGTGTACATAGGTGTATTTTTTGACCACATATTTCTCATCATATCACTATTTAAAATACATTCTTTCCTCAGTAATATCAATCAAACCCCTAAATATGAAATATCAAAACTAAAACAATTGAATGGTATAGTTTTCCCTAAAACTAGATTGAACTATTCTATTTGACTAAAAAATTAGCACCTTGTTTAAGAAGAGAATTATTGTGCTCAACTATAGTTCAAGATTTTTCACGATTAATGCAAGTGTGGTACTCAAATTTTTTCCATAATTTAAGGTACAAGCAAACTCAAAAGTGTCAACTATTCAAAGACGATATTCACTGCATTTAACCATTGAATGTTATTCAAGATTCTCCATAACTGAAGAAACTGTGTTGGAACAGAAAGTTTTAACAATTCGTGATCAAAATTCTCCGCATTTTTAGAAGCGGGCAAAGGTTGTTAACAGTTCACAAATGTTTAAACCGTTTCAGTTCAAGAAACATAATGAAGAAACAACGACATAAGAAAGGGGAATCAAAGTTTTGGGGAAAAAAATAAAAGTGGGTTTAGAGGGGAAAGAAAATTGTCTCGAACTGAGATATATCAATTTGATATTCGAGTTCGAGTATTCCAAAAAGAATTAAGCGTTAATTTTTTCGAATTGTTGAACTACATCTATGCAAAAGACTTAATAAAGCGCTAAGCTCGGTTCATATCCTAATCAACGTCTCTTAAGCTGGATATGAATTTCAGGCTAGCTCGTCATTCCAAAACGGAACATCTAGCTTAGCTCGGCATAGCATGTAGCTTAGCTCAGTGTATCTTCAGGAGCAAGAATAAACCATGTTATTTGGGAGACACATTCATTACACTTTGATTTCGTCAATTTCAAGGCTGACAACCATCCATCATGAGGCATCCAAATTGTGACCAATCACAATTTTGCAATGATTACTTCCCACCTTAGCTTCATTGTGACAGATGGAGGCTGACCTTAACAGTTAATCAAAATTAGGTCAGTTGCACACATAAGGTTGGCACTATAGCTTAAGCTATGTAATTTGCCAATTTTTACCTAAAAAAGGATTGTAATGGTCCTCCCCAAGACACATACACAGCACTCACGTTGTATACACTCCCAAATCTCTCTACTTAATATAAAGGCCCTCTTTTTATGACAATTTCAGTTCAGTTTCACTGTTTTAACATAATTTTACTATTTCAACTCAAATTATCATCAATTAAGTTGACAAAATTGATCTAGTCGTTTTTTTACGTCTACACGAACTTCTTGTAATCTCAATCATCTTGCTATCATTTCTTAAGAGTTAACTATTTCGTAGTACTTTTCAAATTGATTTATTTCAATTGCAAAATCATAATTCATCATTGTCATTTACATTAACTATTCATCATAACCAGAGGTGGAGTCATGATACTATATAACAAAAATAATTATAAATATTATAACAATAATTGTTCCCGACGTGTTTTTATATTTTGAAAACGTTGTATAATTATATCATTGTCGATTTTGTTAAATATATTTTTCTCAATAGATAAAGTATTGGTTTGTTATATCCTTTCAAGAATTTGCTAACTAAAACCTTTCATGGAGGTTGCACATAAACATGAGATGAAGATTGAATTCTCAATTCCTTAATCACTGCTCTCTAAGCCCTAAACTCTCTTTGAACAAATAGTTAGAGAAATAAACCAAATGCACGCAGATTATAAATGCAGTGGGAAATTTCTAGAACTTAAAATTATTTCAATGTTTAGTTCTTTATTTATAAATAGACGAAATACACATAACTTTAGACAAGAGGTTTAGCTTTCATGGAGGCAACAAGTCTTATCTGATAAAAGCTATGTCCCGATGATAGCAACCTTCAGCTTTTCAGGTCTAATAGGGGTATATCTATCACTCCGCAAATCATTAGCAGTTGAGTTTAAAATCGAGTTATTTTAATAAAATATTCTAAAACTCTTGATTTCCCATATATATATTTATTCAAGAAATCACGGGTTAACTTTTCTAGTGCATCCATTCTTTTTACTATGATGATATTACACAATATTACAAATATATTTTCAAATACCCTGTAAAAGAAATCAACTATTTAAAATTAATTTTCCAAAGTATAGACATTGTCCAATACAATTTATTTTACCATTTATTGTAGAGTATAAATTTGAATTGATGTACATTACAAGTACAATGAATGCATTCATGTTATTATATGGTTGATGTTAACTGGAGTCCATCAATATGTTGACTTCTTAGAATTTGAAATTTAAGATTCAATTTCATATTCGAATTACAAATTTAACGTGTTTATTTTTGTGCAATGATAAAGGTGGTTCTCATTAAATTTATGATAATCAATTGATGTTGAAGAATCAACAAGTGAGTTGTGGCTAGGGTTAAATATCACTCGAACTCAGAGTCAATTAGACATTTAGGGGTAAAGCATATTTTAATGTGGATTGAGAGAACGTTATCAAATTGAGGCAAATTCTGAATACTCGATACACCTTCAAAATAATAAGGATCAAGGTCAAATTTATGATGCAAGTAATTTAGATTTCATTGCTAACATATTACAAGTTTTTTAGAAGCCCTTGAGTACTAATGAAATTCTGCACAATATTGAATCGATGAAGATGTATAAAATATTAAGAGCCCGTTTGGTAGAGATTAAAATTGAAAAGTTAACTATTATTGTTGGCTTTTATTAGACGTGTGAGACCCAATAACGGCTATATTTTCAATTTTAATTGAATTTTAATCTGTACCAAACGGGTTCTAAATAAACATATTACACGTTTATCTTTTTAATGTTATTCAATAGTATCAAATTTAGCTTACAAAAATGTGCCAGAAGTAGATAAAATCTCACAAATAGGAAAAGGAAAAACCTAATTCAAACAGGATAATTGCATTGGGGTCCCCATCTTATGGGTATTTTCGGAAATATGTCCTCCATAATTTTTCGTTGACATTTAAATCCTCGCTATCCTTTTTCTGTTTTTCACAATTCAATCCAACGGCTATCCCCTTTCCACTTACTTTTCAACTTTCAAATTTCCGACACTACAACGGTCATTAAAACAACAATTTTAAATCTCCGAACCCTCGTTCTTGATTACAAAACTAGCCGTTACCAATCTCTCGAGAAATCTACACATTATCTTCATCAAATCAGTTTCCAAATCTTCACACAATCATAATTTCTGCTTCAAGATTTTCGTTCCTCTCACAAGAAAATAAGATTTTCGTCTCTCCGGTCCTTATTGTTTAGAGTAGAATTTCTGTTCATCAATGGCGGCTTATTCGAACAGATCTCCTTCTCCACTTTCCACACGACCCGGTAATCCAAATCCCAAAATTTCTGAATCTAATTCCGGACCCAGACGGAGTTTCACTGGAAACCCTAATTCTCGACCATCTGTTCACACGAATCCGAAAAACTTTTATCCCAGTACCCCTGCCAATAGCCCTTCAGGTTCGTTGGTTTACTTCTGAGAATTTTTCTTTTCTTTTTATGATTTTTTTTATTGATTTGTGATTATGATTTTCAGATTTTGCAAGAAGACGCTCGGTGGGGAAAGAAGGTATCGGTGCTAAAGAGAATGATGATCACAACTTAAAAGCAGCAAATATACGGCAGGCAGGTTCGGGTTCCAAGAATTTTATGTCTCCAACGATTTCTGCAGCCTCCAAGTTCACTCCATCGCCAAGAAAGAAAGTTTTGGTGGAGAGAAACGACCCAGTTCGGACTTCAATTTCGCTCTCCGATGGAAAAGCTGTGTTTTTATCTGTGAATTCGGAAGATACCGAGCCAAAATCTGAAATGGATTCAAATCTGAACAAGGTCTGGGGAAGTTCTCTTGACTCGAAAGTTTCTGATACGGCAGAGAGAGAGGCTGTTCTGGAAGGTCCTCCAGTTTCCAAGCCCTTGAAGACAGTGACATTTTTAGAGGTACCTTCAGATTCTGAGAATACATTTGAATCAATGTCGGATACAGTAATTATAGATTCTGATTGTTTTAATGAGAACAAGACTTCTTGTTCATCTGTACCCCCTGGTATAGCTCCTCTTGATGCTGATCCTTCTATGCCTCCTTATGACCCTAAAACCAATTACCTCTCCCCAAGGCCTCAGTTTCTTCACTATAAGCCAAATCCACGAATAAAAATTCTTTTGAACAAGGGAAAGGAGACCGATTCAGATGAATTCAAGAAGTTAGAAGATAGTTTTATGTCAGAAATTATATCTGGAAGCAATTCAGACTCCGAAGGCACAGAAGAGTCTTCGCATAATGAAAAATCAGATACTTCTTCAATCAAAATGGTGTTGGGAGTAGATGAAAAAGAAGAAGATAAGGTGCCGGAAGTAAATGAAAAAGAAGAAGAGACTTGTGTCTCTGATTCATTATTACCAATCAGTACCACTGTTCCTGATGTAATTTCGGATGAGAATTTTGAGGCTAAAAGGGATAAGAATTCATGGGGTTTCCCTAGACTAAAATGTTTTTCTTTGCTTTTGATGTTCTTGATTGCATGTGTATGTGTATCAGTATTTGTTACTGATTCACCAGTCACTCGTACTTCTAGGCTTAAAGATTTGGGCTTGACTAATCTTTATCACCAATCAAGAGCTGCTGCTTTTACGAAAGTGAATTTGGATGGATTTGTCAGAAATGTTAATAAGTATTCAGTTGATTCTCTGTCCCATATATCGAAGCTGATTACTGATTTTGGTAGAGAAAATAAACTGGGAACTTTGCAGTTTATGAACTTGACTGATTTACAGGATGAGTTAATGATTGGTGATCACTTTATGATGAACAAGCAGTTCAGCAAAGAATTTGAAGAGAATGAGATGGAAGAGAATTTAGACACTGAATTTCAGGAATTTGAAGAGGAAGTTTCTGCAGAGGTTGATTCTAATGAGATCAGTGAAAAGGAAACGGAAGTATCATATGTATTAGAAGAAGATTTTGAAGAAAATGAGATGAAAGAGGATTTAGACGCTGAATTGCAGGAAGTTGAGGACGAAGGTTATGCAGAGATTGATTCTGATGAGATAATTGAGACAGAAGTCGAAGAAGTATCCCCAGCTTCTCCTGCACAGCTTGCAGAATCAGAGTCCGAGAATCAAGTAAACGTAAAGAATGAAGGAGAGATTGCCTCTTATATTAATTTTGAACAGAAGAGTGACAAAACCTCGAAAGATCAGTTCGCCATAAATTCAATGGATCATGAAATTCATAGTGAAGCCAACATTGTTAAGCCTGAAATAAGCAAAACTGAGAAAATCGAAGGTAGCAATGATCTTGATTGTTGTACGCAGGCTGATCTTAAGTTACTGGATCACGAAAATTCGTTTAAAACTAATTCTCTTAACAAAGGTGTTGAGGGTACGCAAGTGGTGGAGCCGAAACTTAGTCAAGTAGATGGTAAATTTGCTGTTGTGGGAGTTTCTTGCCTAGTTGTTACATTATTGGCAGCTGCAGCTTTCACCCATAGGAATCAAAGAACTTCTACGTCGTCCAAAGCTGTCCCTTGTACTGATCCATTGTCGAGTAAGAAGACAATCTCTGGATTTGTAGCTGGTGATGCAGCGCATGTTTATCAAGAAATGCATTCCTCTCAGAATTGGACAACAGAGGATGTATCATGTCCTTCAGAAATTAGCAGTTTTGTGAAAAACTCGTCATCGTCTCACAGCAAAAGAAGAGTATCAAATGAAGCTCAAAGCCATGAGAGGAAGGCAAGAAAATTTTCGAAAAGGGAGTCATTGGCTTCTTCCTCAGAGTATTCTGGTTCAGCTTCATACGGAAGCTTCACCACTTATGAGAGGATCCCAATCAANGAGGATGTATCATGTCCTTCAGAAATTAGCAGTTTTGTGAAAAACTCGTCATCGTCTCACAGCAAAAGAAGAGTATCAAATGAAGCTCAAAGCCATGAGAGGAAGGCAAGAAAATTTTCGAAAAGGGAGTCATTGGCTTCTTCCTCAGAGTATTCTGGTTCAGCTTCATACGGAAGCTTCACCACTTATGAGAGGATCCCAATCAAACATGTAAGTAGACTGCTGCTAACCCAACAATAATTATATAGATTGTTTGTTTATATTGACTTTTGGTTTATTTTTTTGAAGGTTAATGGAGATGAAGAAATTATTACCCCAGTGAGGCGCTCGAGCAGATTCATTAACCAGTACACTTCTCCGTGACAATTTAACGCAGTCCTTCAATTTTTCGTAACTCTGTTAGGAGTAGCAGCTGCACATCTCTGATGTGAACAACCACTCTCAGTTTCTCAGTTTAGTGATTGATTGTAACTAGCGCCAGCAGTTTTTTTTTATTAATCTAGTTCTTGAAGTGTGCCTTATGCTTAAACTTTAATGAATTATTTTTACAATTTTAATTGATTATTGTTCATTACTTCTCCTCTATGGAAAATAGTGGGAAGGGACTATTGTTGTTAATTTTTTTTTTTTTTTTTT
>CAIGRH010055253.1:0-11702 GCA_903798295.1 Fraxinus nigra | reverse complement strand
CTCTCTCTCTCTCTTGTTTTGTTTTGCTTTGTTTTGTTTACCCACTCATTTATGAGATTCAATTGGAGGAGCATTCATACTTGACTACAAAGAAGAGCCATTCACCGGATTGAGTATATTTTCATATCAAGTCAGGTAAGTCACCACTGAATATCATCTGTCCACCAAAAAAAAAAGTAAATAAACTTTGTTATATGCAAATGATACATGAAATCAAAGACATCTCTCAAAATATATTGAACAATCAAAAACACATTTCTTACATAGCAATTTGCATAACGGTGTTTGGGTGCCACTTGGAAATTCCATCTATCATGTCATCAATTTTGTTAAAGTTGTCAAACAGAAATCATTTCGTGAGTAAAATCTAACATTTTGATAAGTTTAGTGGCCAAAATTCGGCATCTGAAACTTTAGTGAGCAGTCGCATATACAAACATAAGTTTAGTAATTATTGGGACAATTAACTACAAATTTTATGTGTCAAAATTAAGATTATTTGATATTGTTTTATTTTAGGTTCCCAACACTTACTGCCGAATAAAATAAGTTCTATTTTGGATTACATGTCAGGAACTCTAATTCTGTATTGAAAGCAAGAATTGGAGAATACTTTTTTATGGATTCATGCTACATTTACCGATTTTTTTATCGAATCTTTTACCTACTACTCACAATGGGGATGTGGACCACATTGTCAGAATTTTTAAATACACGCGGCCCCATGCATTATGCGAGAGGGGGTAATCCATTATGTACAAACAATTATGTACAAATGGATTAACCCTTTTTCCTATTATTTAGCTAGGAAATTGACATTTTAAATTGCCTTACAAGACAACTGAAAAGAGAAAAATCTGCATCACACGTCTTACATATCATATAACGTGGTAAATGACCAAGGAATTGGTAAACAAAAAAAAAAGTCCCTAATTAATAGGGATTATTAACAAAGCTAAAAGAATATTAAATCAAAGAAGAAGAAAAAATCTAAACTTTAACATCCTCCCTTAAACTGATTGTTGAAATCAGTTTACTCATGTATCCGAACAACACCCATCAACTCACGCATCTTCAAGAATACATCAAGCTTCAAAGGTTTAGTCATTATGTCTGCAACTTGCTCTTTTGTATGGGAATGAACCATCTTCACAATTTCATCTCTTGTGAGTTCACGAAGAAAACAAAATCGAACATCAATGTGTTTACTACGACCCTGCAAAACTGGATTCTTGGAAAGCTTAATTGTTGAACTATTATCATAGTAGACTAGAGTAGAATCATGTTGAACAAGACCGAGGCTTTCCAATACCCTTCGTAACCATATTGCTTGACAGTCACATGAAGTTGCAGCAATGAACTCAACCTCAGTAGTGGACAATGTGACTATAGGCTGCTTCTTCAAAGACCAAGACACTGCTCCTGAGCTTAACACAAACAAGTAGCCTAAAGTGCTCTTTCTATCATCTAGATCTCCAGCATAATCACTATCCATGTAGGCAACCAATTCCTCGTTTCCCGCTCTTCTTGTAGAACACTAGAACACACCAAAATCAATTGTGCCTTTTAAGTACCTAAGTATCCTCTTTGCCGCTCCCAAGTGAAGTTCAGTAGAATTTGCTAATGAGACTTACTACAAACATAACATCAGGTCGAATAGCTATCAAGTACATAAGACTTTCCACAATCTGCCTATAGAAAGTTCTGTCAACTCTAACTCCAACTTCATCTTTCTAAAGTTTAAACCCAGGAACCATAGGATTGTGGACTGGATTGCACTTGAACATGTTAAACCTCTCTAATACTTCTTGTACATATTTCTTTTGATCGATAAAAATGCCATTTGATCTTTGCATCACCTCAATGCCAAAAAAGGTATCTCATTTTTCCAAGATCAGTCATCAAACTCAAGCATCGTGGATTTTTTAACTCAACAAACATAATTTCATTGTGACTAGTGAATATAATATCATCTACATAGAGGCATACAATCAAGACCTTACCACCTTCTTCAATTTTGACGAATAAGGTATGTTCATAAGGACATCTTTCAAATCTTTGTTTCTCAAAATATGACTCTATACGATTGTACCAAGCTCGTGGAGCTTGCTTAAGTCCATACAAAGCCTTTTTTAGCTTGTATACCTTCTGCTCACTGCCTTTCTGTTCATACCCTAGAGGTTGTTCAACAAAAATCTCTTCACTTAACTCACTATGCAAGAAAGTAGATTTCACATCTAATTAATAGATTGTCCACTAATCAAACTGCAAGAGAAATCACCAATTGAATTGTGTCTAACCGAGCTACAAGTGCAAAAACTTCAGTATAATCCACCACATGTTCTTGAGTGTACTCCTTTGCGACCAACCTGGCCTTGTACTTATCCACTTCTCCATTCTCATTGAGCTTAGTCTTGTAGACCCATTTTACTCCAATTTTCTTCCCTCCTATAGGTAAATCTGTCAAGTCCCAAGTATCATTCCTCTCTATGGCTTCTATCTCTGCATCCATTATTTTTCTCCACTTAGCACTTTTCACAACATCTTCAAATGAGATAGGATCACTTCTTGAAAACATGGCAAAATATGTTACATCTTCTTCCTCAAAGAAATCTTCTCCACTTTCATAGTCTCTTATCCAAGCAGGTGGCCTCCTTACTCTTCTTTCATTAGAACTAGAAGAAGTTTCTTCACTGGGCTCATTTAAATTATTTCCCATTTTATCATCTATTGCACTTTCATGGAGATCAGCTTCTGTGTTTTCTTCACTGCTATCAACTGTAGTTGCTTCCTTATCATCTACTTCCCATTCCAAAATCAGCTATAATGGTTTTTTTATGACTCTTGTCCCAGTACCAACTGTTTTCTTCCTCGAATACTACATCTCTGCTCACTATTAACTTTTGAGAAGCTGGATCATATAATCTATTTGCCTTTGACTCCTCACTAACTCCAAGAAAAACACATCTCATACTTTTATCATCAAGTTTAGTCCTTTTACTATCAGGAACATGAGCATGAGATATATATCCAAACACCATAAAGTAGTCAACAGATGGTTTAGATCCGCTCCATGCTTCTTCCGAAGTTATGTTCTTCACTACAAGAGTAGGACTTCTATTTAGAACATGAATAGTCCAATTGACTGCTTCTCGCCATGTCTTTGGAATCTTCTTCTCTGATAGCATACTTCGAACCATATTCACAATAGTTAGATTCTTTCTCTCTGCAACACCACTTTGTTGTGGAGTATATGCAGCTGTTAATTGTCTTCTAATGCTATTTGTTTTGCAAAACTTGTGAACTCTTGTGATGTAAATTCTCCTCCATAGTCAATGCGAAGAGCTTTTATACACATTATACACAAACCCGTTTCATTTTCAACGCAACTTTTGTAATTCTTGAATGTGATAAAAGCTTCTGACTTATCTACCAAAAAATAAACTCAAGTTTTGTAACTAAGGTCATCAATGAAAGTGATTAGATACCTCTTTTTGCTATTTGAAATGGGATTGAATGGTCCACAAATGTCAGCAAGCACTGGTTGAGAAATCTGAGATGCCCTTCATGTGCTCTCCTTTAGAAATGGATATCTCCTTTGTTTCCTCACAGGCAGTCTTCACATACTTTTGAAGAGACTTTAAGTTGTGGCAGCCTATTCACCATACTTTTCTGTTGAAGAACTTTTAGACCATTGAAGTTCAAGTGTCCATATCTACGATGCCAGAGCCAAGTCTGATAATCTGCAAGAGAGTTGAAGCAACTTTCTTCTTTTGGTTGAAACTGAGCAGGTCAGATGAACATTTTGTTTGCAGACATTGTAGTTACCATTATTAGTCCTCTCTCAGGATGATAAGCATTACATTTTCCCTATTGTATGAGTATTGCAAGTCCTTTTTCTTGTGGCTAACCAACACTTAGCAAACTGTTCTTCGGTCCTGGGACATAAAATACCTCAGTAATGACATGTGCAATCCAATTTACCCGCATTCGTAAGTTCCCTTTTCCCTCCACAACCATGCTTGAATTGTCTTCCAACTTCACAGATTCATTGAAACTTCCATCAAGGCTTTTGAAAAACTCCTTCTTACCACACGTGTGGTTACTGAATCCTGAGTCAAGAAACCATACTTCTTCCTTACAAGCTTCTACAACTACCATTAACAGCATCTCTCCATTAGCTTCTGCATAATTAGCCTATGTCCCATTGTCTGGACATTCATGTTGAAAATGTCCAAGCTTATGGCAATTGTAGCACTCAATGGTAGACTTATCAGAGAAATGTCTACCTCTTCGTCTAAATCCCAACCTCATCCTCTTCCTCATGTTGAATCTTCATAAGTTACTTCTAAGGCTCGTTCTTTTACAACATGACTATTCATGCATTGTTCATGCACTAGAAGACTACTCTATAATGTATCAATAGACAAGGTGTCTAGATCATTAGACTCCTTGATAATAGTATAATTATCACGTTTTTCATTCACTAATAATTGTATTTTCATGATTTATTAGCTCCTAAATGTTCTAAGTACACTTGTATTTTGGTTTAGGCTGCAAATGGACGAATACAGTGGAATTGGAAGAAACGAACGAAAAAAGACCAAAATGGAGAAAAGTGATAGTTCATGGACTAAAGTGGAAATATTATAAACTTGTTTCTAACCTTGTACTGAAGATTTGAGAGTGTTAGAGGTCAATTGAATGAAAAAATGAGTCAAATGGATAAAATATAGCCAAAACATTATCAATTTGCATAACGACAACAAAAAAATTTGAAATCAATTTGAATTACTCATTCTTATGCTTACTTATCTATTTAATGGATGAAAAGGAATGAATAAATAAAAATTATTTTATATGATAATGCTTCACGATCTTGAAAAGAAATATATAATACTTATTTCTCAAAGAGTCTTTTCAAAATCTTCCTTTAGAACTACAATTGTTTTTAAATCTGGGCATTTGATCTACTTTTGAGTCAACTGTAGAGAATATTTAGAATCCTTTCCATATCTCTAACATTATATTTTAAAATTCGCCAATGAAAAGTTAAAAATCAACGTAAGTTAATGGCAAGTTATACTGTACATCTTTGATCCTGGATTAAATCTTTCAAATTTTAGCTTAAACTGAAATTGGTGCTTGTTTGGAAAAGCAAAAGATTTATGTCAAAGTCAATAAATAATTTCGTCAAATTTTATCAAAATTTGCTAACTTTCTCATAAAAAAATTCATAGATATATCTTCCCAAAGTCAAAAAGACAATTTCGATTAACTTTTTTGTTGATTAATAAATCGTAAAGATGGTTACGTTATTAGACGTAAAATATGTATATCTGTTTGATCCCCATTTTTTTCTCATTATAATAAAAAATATGATCGTTGCAAGGAAAAATGGGATCAAATGCACGCTAAATGACTCTTTTAGTTGAATTCCTAATATACGTACGAGAATGCTACTATCTAAATTATTTGATTATTTTACATGACAGTTGTACAATGATTTAATTTAATCATGCCGAGGACATGGCCACTTAATAATTTGTCCATGATATATATAAATTAAATTGACTCGGCAGGTTTGCACCAAAGTCAATGACATTGGAGCAGTGTTCTAAAAAGTTCATATAGGCCTAGGCTCGAACCTCAGGCAAAATGCATCGCTTTGCGATTAGGTTTTTTTTTCAATTTCTAAATAGCTAATTGTTTTCCTCTCACTCTTTCGTCTTTCCTGGAAGCTCTTTATTAATTTTTTTTATTTTTTTAAGTTCTTTTATTTGACTTTTATTTCTAGTTTTTAAAAGACTTTATATATATATAATTTAAAAATGACTTTATTTAATAAAGAGTTAAATAAGATTTAAGGTATGATGTTATTTAGATTATGCTAAAGTTCCTATAAATATGATTTGTTTAGTTGAAAATTGAAATTATGAAAAATAATCTAATTTTTGCATTTTAAAAACTTGAAAATTGTATAATTGACTAATTGTAAGAATTATTAAATAATATAGCCACTGCTTGGTATGAATTAAAATCAGATTTTTAGTAAATTTTGATAGAAGTTGATGAATCATGTTGTTGAAAAGTTGTGGATCCCATAAAATGTGTTATTGAAATTAATTATTGATTTTGACTTGAATTAAAATCTTGATATTAATTTTCATCCCAATAGTATTTACAGTTTTAGATGTTAGATATGTCTTATTTCAATTATTAAATAATTTTTAGAATGATTAAAAATTTAAAATAATATGAAAAATAAGAAAACGATTTTTTATTCCTCCGCTCACTTAACTTCGTAAAAAACTGAAACTTCGCCTCCACACCTACCACACTTTATGCTTTTTAGAACGCTACATTGAATCGAGCAAATTTAATCTATTTATTGATATTTTTATTCTACTGTGGATAATATATTTTTTGAAAAAAAAAATTACAAAAAAAAAAAAATAATTAGATGGAGGAAATTATTCAAAAGGTTGTGTGCTAAAATCATATGTAGCCCCTGTTTGAGCCACGTTATTTCCACAAAAATGCATTTTTTTGTTCGATGTGATGAGGAATATGTGGTTGAAGAAAAAGGAAAAGTTATTGATTTGATAAAAAATTTTATTTTATTGAAGAATGTATGATTGAAAATGAGAATGAAAAAATAATGTGGCTCAAATAGGGGCTTAGTTTGAATGTGTACAAAGACGTATTGAATATGGAAATTCCATTTGTACAAAAAATGTTGACAACCTCTCACATGTGTGTGGGCCCCATATGATTAAAAAACTCAAAAAAAAAAGTGCACCCCTCCCATTATGAGTGTCGGTCAACCTGTATGTCAACCATTTGGTTGTACAAATAGCATGGTTGTATATAGAAACGCCCACCTTGAAATCCAATCACAAAATTGTCCAAACATCATAATCAAACTTGGGTAACCACTTTCGAACATTTGCAACTTGAGATCTATATTATGCGTTTCTGTAACTAAATTTGGAGCCTAACTCTAATATCACTTATATGAAGTTAGGATTCGATTCCAAAAGATTAATAATATTATGGGTAGGCACCGAATTATTCGGTCTTGGTTTTTCAAAAATCAAAACCAACAATTAAACTACGAGTATTGAACTGATATCAAACCATATGATTCTACAATAATATTAAAAATCAATTCCACGGATCAAAAAATACAATGGAAATCCTTTTAATAGATTCATTTTGGTCATGAATAAGTTGCAATAGTTGAATTTAGAGGTGAACACGATTCTATTTAGACCATTTTTTACTTATTTTCAAATCAAATCATTTTAAACTGTTCGAAAAATTCTAAACAAAACAAATATTTCATTTTTCAAATCAACTCAAACCAAACTATTTTTTGTTCTTTGTTTTGGTTTCAAACCACAATTTTAGCAACATAAAATGACGTCCTCAAACAATTGAAAGAAAGATATATTGGTCTAAAAAATTGAAACCTTTTAAATAGAAACGTTACAATACTAATATATTTGTTTCAATATAAGCTTAATCAATAAAATGATACAAATTCAACCACAAAATTAAATTTTGCAATTTCATTATTTAAATAAGAAAAGTATTATCATAAATAAATATTATTTTCTAAAGAGTCGATGGGAGTCGACTAACAAATATATTAATCTAATAAAATTTATCTTGGATAAAATAAGTAATTTTTTTAAGAGTTGGTGAACCATTCAACTTGATTTCAATTGGTTTTCAACTATCAAAACCTAAATCGAACCATTTTCAAATGGTCGAAACTTAATCACGTGAATCCAAACCACTAATTTTATAGTTACAATTTCTATGCGATTTAGCGGGTTAAGGTTTTTTTTTTCAACGCCTATACAATTTCAATAATATATGCTTCTAATATTCGTAGCCTCTCTAATGCACATTGGGGGATCACAGAATGTGTAATACTAAAATCAAGGATGACAGTTTGTTAAAGTTGAGATCTGGCCCCGTTCGATAGGGATTAAAATTCAATTAAAATTGAAAATATGACTGTTATTGGGTCTCATTCCTCTAATAAAAGTCAACAATAACGGCTAGTTTTTCAATTTTAATCTGATTTTAATCCATACCGAACAGACCCCTGATATCCAACTTTTACTGTCAAATTTGATGAGTTAGTGATGAAAATAATTAGGGTAATGAAACATTAGGCCCGTTCGATAATGATTAAAATTCAATTAAAATTGAAAATATGATCGTTATTGGGTCTCACTCGTCTAATAAAAGTCAACAATAACGACTAATTTTTCAATTTTAATCTGATTTTAATCCATACCGAACAGACCCCTGATATCCAACTTTTACTGTCAAATTTGATGAGTTAGTGATGAAAATAATTAGGGTAAATTTGAGATAACATGTTACACAATAAAAATTGGACAACATTTCTCAACTCATTAACAATTGGGTCCCCAACGTTTCGCTTTCATAGCAGTTGAGTCCCTGGTGAACAATTTTCATCCAAGTGACTATTAAAAAGTCGTGGAAGACACGAGAAACATTTTGCTTGCGCGGTGAAAATCGCTAAACACAGAATTTCAATGGAAAAATTCAAAAACAAAAGAAGAAGAAAAAAATAGCAACCCACGTTGCTTCCATCCCCGGCTCTGCCATCGTCCACTGGCTTCCCTCCATTTTCCCTCATCACTGCCCAGTCTGCAATTCCCACCGGCGGGTTTCCCCCCTCTTTCAACACTCCACCTAGTGGAGTTGGGCATTTTATTCTGAAATTAAATAGATGGAACTGGCCAATTCGATCTAATTATACATATATTTTGAACTGATTTGGTTATTAAAATCGGAATACTTAGATCGCCAGGTTTTTTGTTATACATGTACTTGGTTGGTATGTTAAATATATAGATATTTCATTAGAAGGACTTTCACAATTAAGGATTGATATAACTCCTCATGTCATGCAAGCAATGTTCTAAAATGTGTAATGCGCGACAATGCATTTCCATCGAACATCAAGCATTACAAGAATATGTGTGCCTACATATACGTAATTATGTGTTTTCTAATTTTTATTATAATTTTAAATATTTTAAACTAATAAATAAATAAAATAATGCATTCTTTAAACTTTATACATATTTTTCAAATTTTAGAAAAAATTATTGCTCAAAATTATAAATACTACTGTTGACATACAAAAATGAAGCCCAATTAAATAGTCCAAAGAATGAGGCCCAGTTAGGAAATTCGAAAGACAAGCCAAAATGAGACCATGTAAAAACTCCAAGATTGAGTTATGTGGCGGAGGCCCATCATTGTCCAAGCCTGCAAGACGCTCAAGATTAGAGTGAGTATAGTGTCTCATTGTTATTCAGAGTGACGACCCCATCATCGCCCAAGTTCGCAAGACGCCTAGAATTTGAGCGAATGTAATGTCTAATTGTTATTTAAAGTGAAGGTTATTGAGACAGTTAATAGGCAATCTTATCATATTTCACGATCCAAGAATCTCGGTTACAAGCAGTTAAATGATTGTAGTAATGGCAGTAGTTAAAACTACAGTTCTTTGATTAAATCAACAATTATGGAGAAAGTGGGTAGTTATAGGGCAACAAGCAATTGTCAAACGGTTCCACAACAAAACTATCAGAGAATGTATAAAAGAGAAAAGAAGACATAGAAGAGAGGACCCCGATCAAATCACTCTCGAACAGAGAATGTGTAATTTCATTTCTTTTAATTTCTTCTTAAACTTTCAATTATTTTGTGTGTTTGTGCCTCTTGGAGGCGTTTCGCTTCTTGTAAATTGTAGTTTTCATAAATAAAGCACACATCGTTGAGACTTTATCTCGCGAGGCTTGTTCCTTACACAATCGTCTGAACCATCTTTTAATTATTAGCGATACACGTGTGAAACAACTACAATTACTTGAATTTTATACATATTATTGAAATTTTTAGTAAATATATAATACTCAAAATTATAAATATTACAATTATTTGTAATCATTCCTGCAATTAAATTAGATATGAACATCGGCTTAAAAAATCATAAATATTGTCCAACTTTTTATTGGATTTCAATTCAAACTCTTATTCATTCAATTAATCTTTCATGTCATCCAATGTAAAGTCATCTTCATCAGGCTCCTTTATTTCAAGTCGAGAATTTATGTTACCTCTTATAGATGATAGGATGTCACTATTAACCTCGTTGTCGTCATCACAACCATCATTAATAAAAGATTGTTCATTACAAGCATTACTTGCTAGTAAAATTAAAGAAAGACCGAAAAAGAAGGAGGCTCGGGTTCGCCATAGATATTTTGCAACTCTACGAAATTTTATTTTTTTAAAACGACAAAACCCTATAGATTACTGTATATAATTCATGGGCTTTGATAATTGGATTAATTTAATGTTTGTTGAGTTTAATTTTCTTTTTTTTTTTTTAAGTTATCAAAATGTGCCGAATTTTGTTAAGCTAATTTTTGACACAATTTTTAATACAAATGTGTGTACATTTTGGCATTTGAGTGTGCATATACGGTCAACGAAATGAGTTGATCACATTATTACATGCATATGCCATATGCGAGACATTTCAAAAATGCACCGAGCATATAAGGAAATATGCAAAGCATATGCGCGCGTTTTAAAATACTGCATACAAGTAATGGAGAATGTTTGACAAAGCTTAAAAGTTTATTACATGATTGACAATAAAATGAAATAATAGTTCCCGCAAATGAAATTTACCCATTTTGTAGTGGAACTACGTTAAATTAATATTAATACTTACAATTCTAAATTTAATCTCATTTTAAAATACTTTGTTTTCTATGATACATCTTAAAATTTTATTTATTTATTTATTTTTGTTGACGTAGAAACCCGCAGCCGCTACTCGTGAGTGCGCACGGGGTAAAACTCGCTCCATGTGCAGTAACCCGCAAACCACCTGGGAAAGATAAACCGCACTAAGTAAGTCCGGTGCGACGGACTCGACCGAGAAAGTATTGGCAGGGGATTCGAACTCATAACTTTCGTTCTTTGGTAAAAGTTGTTTGTGATATTGTGGCAAGTTAGCATAGCACTTGGGGTTAATCTGATTTGTATTATTATACTTCCACTCTAGCGTCGATCATATATCAGTAGTTCAATTTTATTCAATCACATAATTTCATTTTGATTTAATTATAATCGGGTAACTATAATTTCATTTGATTTTAATTAAAGTAACTTCGTCCAATTTCAACTAGGAAGGTTGATAACATAACAACCAAAAAATAACAGTCATCGCGCATGATCAATAATTGCCGATGTTGAAAAGAGCAATTTCAGTGAAATAATTGAGAGTCATATAGTCAATTTTTATTAGTTTAAGCGATGAAATAGTTACCTGATTGAACTAGATTACAAGTAATAGTTACTGCAAACGAAACTTACCCATTGGGATTCATTGTTTTCATAGACTTTTTTCAAGATTTCCTCTTCCCCGATTCTTTCATGTAATTATGGAGGCAAGATAAGAGCCAAAAGGGCTTTAATCTTTCCTCATTTTTAGCCACCCTATTATTGGATCGAGTTGAAACACTTGTTCCTTTGAAGAATCTTCGCACAACTGAGAATTGGGAACATTAGTGGAAAGAAGACTAGGGTGGTCAGGCCAATATGTACTACCTGTTTCGCGGGTTTTGTCGCTA
>CAIGRH010055212.1:0-11518 GCA_903798295.1 Fraxinus nigra | reverse complement strand
GTCTTTTTAGTTTCCCTTATTTTACACTATATATAGTCTCTCTATATTTAGGTTTTGTACTTACTTTTTCATTATGCATTATTAATGAAACCCTATCCCCCTTTTTCCTCTCTTTTCTTTGAATTGTTTAACACTTTGTAGTTCTTCCGGGACAATGACAATCGATTTGCTTATAGTACCGTCGAAACATTGAAATTGAGGATAAAGTGGATTGACTACTGCTTCAAATGCGACCAAAAATGTTTTTCGCGCAGCTGTTGAGCATTTGTGGCAACTTTTATGTCTTTTTTAGTTGCTGTTGTAATTTTTTTTCCTATGGCATGTAGTATTTGAAAACTTGTTCCTGATGTTTGAGTAGATTCGTCAATTTTTTCCTTTGCTTCGAACAAATCAGTAGTGTACTTTGCTTTGTACGTTTGCTTATAGAGTGCACATGTATGATCTATCATTTTCTTTGGGAATGAATATATCCCCCTTTTGAAATTTGAAAAAAAAAAAGGTTTCCCAACAAATCAAACATGTACATTGAAGTGACAATTGAGTTACTTTCATTTAAAATGTGAGTTCCCATTGGTTTTTCTATAAAATGGGGAGTGACGTTTGACAATTAGTAAGAGAAGGGAAAGAATACAAACATATTCCACTACTGTTTTCATTTTCATTTAGAAGGAAAAAAAACCTTCGAAGCATCTCATATATAGTAGTGTATACATTGGTTAGTTACCTTTCCCAAAATACTTGTTTGCATTTGTGTTGTGAATTCGAAGATATGACAGACGAATCTAGTAACAGTTCGTCGTCTGAAACTGACTATAGTTTTATTACATCTGTGTCTGGTTCGGAAGAGGGTTCCAATGAAGACGTGTTGCAACAATTGTATGACGACATACAGACAAGGCTACGATACTATCATATCACCGAACACATTGCGAGAGTACCTTGCACCAAACATGAGGCAGCAATACTTATTCCTAACAACACGATGCAGACATATTTTTGAATTACAGAATATGCATATGTACCCACAAACCTGCTTTTCAAGAGTTCGGAATGCATCTACTAATGTTCAGGCAGTGTGAACATTGATACATACGAACAAGTTAGTATGTTAATGTATGTACTAGCACAAGACAAAGGGTATCGTTGAGTGCAAACGCTATTTGGGCATTCGTTGCATACCATTGGATATTACTTCACGAGAGTGCTTCGCGCAGTTGCATTCGCGGCAGAGATAATTAGATCAAATTTGAACTACAACCATGGCTAAGCACATCATCACCCGAATCCTGAACAGTATTTGTTGTTTCAGGTTTGTATTTGTAATTCAAACAAATATATTCAATTATTGGATCAGTACGTGCAAAAGTACTTGACTTTGCATTCTAAAATTTATACTGTAACAGGATTGCATTGGTGCAATGGACACCACGCATGTTCGGGGAATGCTGGCCTGAAATCGAAGGATTAACTTTATAGGAAAAAAAAGGAATTCAAACTCAAGACGTGTTGGCTGCGTCCAATTTCAATTTGTGTTTCACGTTGATACTATCAGGTACAACGGGGAATAGCATAATTTCCGCATTTTGGCTCGAACTGTACGTAGTCCAAGTATACATTTTTTGGAACTAACAAACGAGAAATACTACTTATTCGGCTTGGATTTTGCACATAGGCCAGGCTACATAGCTTTGTACAAGAGATTTGATGTGCGATATAATTTTCAAGAATTTTGAAATGACAATAGTACGCGACGACGATTCAGAAATGCCCGCTAGAGATTCAACTTCCATCACTTCTCGTTTCATAACATTATTAAGAAGGCATTCGGTGTTTTGAAGCACATGTGGAAAATACTCGATCGAATGCCTAGTTACTCGTTCAAAGTGCAAACTGTTGTTGTCATGACAACAATGGGAGTTCACAATTTTCTACGTCGAAATAGACAACTTGATGAAGGATTCATAGAGCGGGGGAAGTTGAGGTTGACCTACCTGAGAAAGAAGACGAAATTGTCGTCGAATTGGATGCGTTGGTGGACAAGAACACACTGTGGCAACAATTACATGATTATACTGCACAATCTATGTTAATGTGTGAAATATATTGTATTGAGGGCGTTCCTTATCATATAATAAAACGTATGAGATTATGAATTTGTAATGAAAATGTGGTAACAATTTAGTGGAAAATAATCTTAAGTGCAAGTCGTTGGAATACATCGTGAAATAATGCATTAATGTGGAAGAATGTATTTTTGAATAGTAGATTGATGGAGAATGTGTGGTTGAAAAAGAAGGAAAGTTTATTGATGTGATGAAAAATATTATTTTATTGAAAAATGTATATTTAAAAATGAGTAGAAGAATGAAGATGAAAATTTTAACTTCGCTCAAATAGGGTTATACAAAACTTCACAACATAGGGGCCAAAAACGAAAAATGTGAGTACGTTAAGTGGCTCCAATAGTACAAGTCAAAAGAGTTTACAATTAAATAGTAGTGTACATCAATCATTTCAGCACGTGGGCCCAATGACGGTTGAATTTGTGAGGAAAAAAAAAGAGATATAATGGGGGCGCCAAATGGGGCAAATTGTAATATAAGAAATGATTATTTTAAATAAATTCGGTTGACGATAAATTTTTACATCTAACTAATTATATCTTTCTTGTATTCAATACTTCAAAAGAAGAGTAATTAAGGCATGTGATAAGTGCATTTTATCTTGCTTTCAAAGGTTGATACTTAGATGAAATCACTTCTTAATATTGGTTAAATATTGATTATTATTATAGCATAAATTCAATGTTGAATGGATAATGATGAAAATGGGTGAAAATCGACTAAAATGGACTAAAGAAGAATGATTGTAAAAATTAGGGACTTGATTCGGACCAAGGATGGACAATTGATGATAATGTATCAAATTGGAGACAATTGAAAGATGAATGATCTCTATTTCAAACAAGGAAGGACTCAAACCGAATAGAAGAAGGAATTCTTGGACTAAAATGGCAGAAAAATGAAAAGAAAGACATTGCGATGGAAGGATCTTTTATGTGATCATAACATAGTTAGATTTGTTTATTGCGGCTACATAGGCAAAGTCATATGATCACAACATACAATACTATGCGATGGCATGGTGCGTTCACAAAAGAAAAAATACAGTTTTTTTTTTTTTTAACTCAACCTCTAAATGGAATACTATTCACACTCATTGCTAACGTACTTTGGAGGCTAAAAATTGGGTAACCAAGCATTAAAGAGAAAACAGGAGGCAAACTACAAGAATACACATTCATAAACGCAAATTGATGACTACAACTTGAATTTCGTGTAAGAAGAAGACGAGGATACAATGAGATTGTTCAAGAAGGATTCAAAAAATTCTCCTTTTTAAACAAGTAAAGCATTTATATAAATCAAACTACCATGTTGGAACATCATTTTGCAACATGACAAAGAGCATGGTGTGAAGAAATATTTGAAGTTTGATCTCAATATTGGGATTGAATATGATGCATATTTCATAATATACAAAATAAAATATTTTATTTAACATCATGCTGCATTGTAAAACTAAACTTGTCTTTAATATACAATTAATTCATAAAAGCTTGATATTGCAACACAAAGCTAAACATAAACTTTTAACATAAAAATTCTAAATAAAAGTATTTTCAAATAGAAAAATGAATCTTGTCTTTAAAATATAATATATTCATTGAGAAAACTTGTAACATCATATTGGAACATGGAAAACGACAAAACTTGATTGCATAAATTTAATACATTGCAACAGCATATTGTAACATCGTAGAAAAAAAACTTAATTTGAAATAAATTTCTGAATCGTTAGATGGAAATGTTAAAATTAATAATAATATTTTCAATTTAAATTGCTAAATTTTGAGCATCATTAATTTGTTGGTATTATATAATATAATCATCACATCCAAATGTCAAGATCAAATTAATACCCCCCTCGTTGATCATGATTTAGTAACTTGTCTCACAATAAAAATACCCAATAAAACACAAGCTTGATTTCATATGTTAATATTAAGTAGAATAACATAAACAAACTTTAATTCGTTTGGAGGAATTAATGGTTATTTCAATCTCAAATCTTAGATCACCACAAGAATCCATGTTGAGAACATAATTATTTCAATTTTAAAACTTAGGTCAATATTTAAATTTGTAGCATCAATAAAACTTTTGGTTCATTTCAATCTGGAAACTTAGAATCCATTTGACCCAATTTCAATTTTAAAACTTCCTTAGTTGAATCAAGAAATACACTCCACTAAAACTTGCTGAAGGATAGCGAAGTGCAAGGCAATACACAAGGGGACACGGGCGTAAAAGGTTTGCTCAAAGTAGGCAAACTTTCTCCCCAAATTGGCTACAGTTTGTTAATAATATACACATATGCCGATGAATAAAATGTGATACTCTTAATAGAATCAGTTACAAGCTAATCAATAGGAGACAACCATCTGTCTTTTTTTTTTCTTTTTTTTTTCTAATTGATCAAATTACTCAAAAGCTTCGAGAAAAAAAATATATAAATACCCCAACTTTCAAGAAAAAGGTATGCAATTCAAATATCTCACTCCTAAATAGTCATTTCCCCTCTTATTTCAAGTTTGAGCATCGAAATTATTGAGTTTAAGAGGTGAAAATCTTGATTAGATGAGATGATTTGTTGATCCGATTTCTGTCATCAACAAATTGACGTCTTCTATGGGAAACTTTGAACAAAATAAACCAGAGATTTTTACACTCTAGCTGAGAAATACTTGAAATATGAGAAAATGAGCCAAACAAAGGAAACCCAGACATTAGCTGGAGCGCCGAAGGGTGAGAATTGAAAGGTCGACGATGTTTTAGCCAGTGTATATGTCAATTCAATAGCGAAGGCTATCTAAAAGATGACCGGGAATCTCAAAGCATTTATGGCAGAATGTACTGCTCCGTGTACAAAGATACAAACCGTTTGATATAGTTTTTACTTCCTGTAGATGAGTTTTTAGAGGAAACTAACTTAATTTTTGTTTAAAAACTAATTTTTAAAAGAATCTTTTATTCCATAAGTGTTTTTAGAAAAAACTACATTAGACCAGCTTTCTCTAAAACTCTTTTAACTACCAAAAGCACTTTTATAAACTTAGTCACACGGGTCTAAAAGCTTCTTTTGGAACCCAAAAACTCATTTTAAGTTTTTAAAAGCTATGCCAAACTGGTCTAAAGTCTAATAAGTAAGCATACTAAAAAAGGTAAGTGTATAGGTAATCCACAATCCTTGACTTCTTCAATTAAATCTATAGAACCCAGAATAAAAAATTTCAGGAACCGAAAGACGAGGTACTCGGGATCTAGGCAGTAATAGCATGAGAATGTTTTCACCGTATACTCCTAAACAAAGAAAGTGTTGAAAACATGATATAAAATGAAGCATTTGATCGAATGCATAAATCAACCTTTAGATCCCTATGTTAGAGCCTCACCACCTCACCAGTGGAGGTCTGGTCTTTTGTAGATAGGCCAATTAGTTAGTGAGAATAGGAGAGACAGCCTATGCATACCTGGGGTATATTGATTTCAACAACGTCAAGGATAAATCCGCATATGATAGAATCCTTGGACGACCTACAATAAAGTAGGTAAACATAATAATCTCCATCCATAAATCGTATGTGAGGTATTTACGAATAAAGGCAAAATGACTTTAAAGTACAATCAAGGAATCCTGCGTAGGAACCATTAAAATAACCAAAAAGGAGACATGTGAGATCCTAACAACATTGTTGTTATAATTAAGACAAGTAACCTCGAGAATAAACTACAAATTGATGAATCTTTTGACCCCGCATAATTGATTGCATGTCAAAATCGACTGTGATCGAAGAGTTAGAAAACTGTGTTTGCCTACAAATTGATGAATCTATTGACCCCGCATAAGCATGTGTTTGCCTATAAACATGCCGACATGGTGAGAATAGATCCCCAAGTTTCCTATCATGTCGAAAGACTCAATTCAAAGATCAAGTTTAAGATTTCAATGCGCCAATCAATGAACATTGAAAAGTATGAAGCACTGAAGAACAAGGTGGATATGCTGTTCGAAAATGGCATTATCCACGAAACTCAATACCCATTATTGGTATGTATTCCAATTAAAGTATTAAAGAGCAATGAAAAATGACGAACGTGTCAAGATTTCATGGACTTGAGTAAAGCTTGAACTAAAGACAACATCTCGCTTTCCATAATTGATCAGCTTGTAGATCCAACTGCGGGACATGAGTTATTAAGCTTGAAGGATAAGTACTCAGGATATAACTAGATCTTCACATATGGACCTATCAAGCAACATACCACGTTTGTAACGGATCAAGGACTCTATTGAAAGCCTAAGAACAACTAACCAAGAGGGGGGTGAATTGGTTCGTAGAACTTTTTCAAAAATAATTTCAAGTCTTAAACAATATACTAGCAATTATATCAATTCAACAAATATACACAAATACAAAGATAACTAAGCACGAGCACTTTGAGCAATATAAAGACGGTAAAGAGAAGAGAATGCAAACGATGTAGTTATGGAGGCTTGATCCCAAGCATGATCTATGTTCTCTGTTACTAAGCTCTCCATCATGAACAAAGCCTTATTCTCACTATATTGATTAACTTATGGTGCAATCCAACCCTTTACAAAGCTTTCAGTGACTTACAAACAAAGAGCAACAATTCTTTTACAACGTTGAGCTTTTCAGGACCTCAACACGACCCACAATTCAAATGAATTTACAAATGAAATATCATCTTCTTAATGAACGATAAATTCAAAGTTAAGTACAAGAAGAAAAGTAGATAGCAATGAATAAAGCTCAAGAGTTAGATTTGAAAATAAATAAGTTTACAAGTGAAATCTTCTCTTCTTAATAGATGATGATTCCAAAGTTGAGCACAAGAAGAGAAGTAGGCTAACACTTTGATAGATGGTAATGAAAGAAGCTCAAGAGTTAGATTTGAAAAACTTAGATGAATGAAATGATTTTCAAAGTTAAGATCAATCAAAAGTTTTTTAAAACAAGAATGATTTGATAGTAATAAATAAGATGAGAAATAAATGCAATTTTAGTTCACAAGAATCTCAATTGAATGCTCTAAAGTTCTTGTAATGAATGACAAGTGAATTGGTATTTATAAAAGTGAGAAATGCCAAATTTTCTGTCAAGTCGGATGACCGATCCGGTCAACCGCCAATTTTCGGATGACCAATATAACCATTTGTACAAGAAAAATCAGAAGAACGGTCAAATTTTGGACCGTTGAAGAATTCTGGTCGACCACCAATCTTGGTTGGTTGATCGTCCCCGGTCGACTGTCACTCTAGCTGGTCAACGCCCCGATAGTTCGACGGTCCCCGTTTTGATGTCGTTTGTTCTGCTTTGAGAGTTTTGAAAAGTGTGGTCTTTCACTAATTTTTCAAAATAAGAATATTTTACAAGTCCAAAAGTTACTTTTAAAAGTCATTTTTACTTGATCAAATCATCGTATTCGAATCACTTTTTTAATACACCGAATTATTTTTAATGCATGGAATGGTATTGACCTATTGTCATTCATCCCATATATCAAGGTGTTAGTACCTTCACATTTTTAGCAAAGAAAATAAGTATTTGATCTTGCTCCAAAGTTTGGCCCTTAATTTCTTGAATGTGGCTTCGATCTCGTCTTTCTTCAAGAGTTCGATTTGTGATGATAGCTTTTGATCTTTTAATGACCATTGATCGATTTTCCTTTGTGCATGTTGAAAAACTATAATCAATTGAATTCAACTCATTAGTAAATAAGACCAACTGGTTTGTTATAATCTAAACCTTGAGATTTCAAATTAACAATAGGTCAACAATTTTCCCCTTTTTGATTATAACAAACAAGATGATTTGCAAGATAATATTGAAGAAGTGGTAAGGGATATAAATCCTAAATTTTGCATTTGATCCATATATTCTCCCTATATTTTATAAACCAATAATCAAACGCTTTAAAACATATGTTAAACATTTTCGATTATTATTTCAAGCATATCATCATGTGATCCATATATTCCCCCCATCTTTTATAAACCAATCATCGAACGTTTTAAAACATATGTTTATGAATCCAAACAATTTCAATTATTATCTCAAGCATATCATCATATCATAAACATCATATTTTCCCCCTTTTGTCATGGACAAAAAACATATGGCATTTAAGAATAGAACACAATATAGGATATGACATAAATATGTTAGAGAATAAGCTAATGAAAAGTTACAATACCAATAAAATAGATCAACATAAGCTCTAAAGTACATAGAACGTATCTAAGAATCCAGAGGAGGCGGGGTGGAAAGATAGCATCGAAACGAGCATAAAAGGCATTTTCTTGAGCTTGCATCGCCTCTTGTTGAGCGGAGTAGTAGAGAAGGCATCTTGCTTGGCTTGCATCGTCGTTTGTTGAGATTGCATGACATTTTGTTGAACTTACAAATGGTGAAACATCCCACAAAGCGCGTCAACGGAAGATGTGAAGAAATCGATGTGACTGCTGAGAAGATTGTAGTGGTCGTCGATAAAAGTAAATCCTCCAGAAGGTGGTGGAGCACTCGATCTCGGGATGTTAAGAGGAGGACTAGGAACCTGTGGGACATCATCCTCACGATGTCGTCAGCTTCTTCGAAAGGTAAAGTCGAAGGTCCAGAATTCGGATCAAAACCCTTAGTACGGGCATCATATTGTCCATGTTCCTCAACAATTTTCATCGTTAAAAGTGTGAATGTTGATAATGTCGGTAGGATGGAGTGACTTGAAGACCTCACCATTTAGAAGAATTTTAGAATGTTTAAAAATTTTAGTGAGGAGCATGCCATAGGGTAAAACCTTGATGCGAGCGATGAAGTGGACGAGTTTCATGTGACTGATGGCAATCGTTGGAAAATCCAATTTTCATCTAACCAAAAAGAAATCAAGAAGGGATAGGTCGAAGTGAGTAACTTCATCAAGATTACCTTTCCTAAGGAGAATAATGTGGGCAATAATAATATGCAAGAGTTTACAAGGTAAGGTTAGTTGGTTTGAACTGAGTTTGATCGGATGTTTAAAGTCTTTGTCGATAACTCTACGATGTGTAATTATAGGATTGTAATCATCATAATGTGGGTGAGCCATATGACAAAGTACTTGGTTCGGACATTCTTCTAATTCAAGAAGAGAACGTATAAGAGATTTAGTTACGGTAAAACGTTTTCCTTTTAGAAAACAAGAAATGATACCCGTACGATGAGTATATACCATGTTTTTTTTGTAAAAATCTCTCATGGGTTTAGGATATGCATATTCATCTACATAGGTAATAGAGACCCAACCCATAACTAAGAAAAACTCCTCAATATGAAATTTAGATGCTTGAAAAGAAAAAATTGCAAAATCTACACTTTTACCTATAAGTGGTTTTCCAGCACCTCGAGCTCATCCTCCAATGAAGAAGTTGACATCTTCTCCCTCCTTGGTTTCTTACTTGGAATCCTGACCCGTGGCATGATGAAGAATGGAAGAATTTTGCTAACGAGGCGGTTGACCGGAAAAGTAAGAAAAATAAAATTTTAGTGGAAGAAAAATGGGATTTTGAGATTTTAGAAGAGAAGAAGTAATGGGTTTTTGAAATCTTGTGGAGATCTAGAGGATTAGTTGAAGATATGGTGAGATTAAAGGTGGATCTATGGAGGGAAAGAGGAAAGTGAGAGAGAGTGAAAAAATGAGATAAAAAAGAGGGAAGACGGGGTATAACACCGACGGTCTAGTTGACCGTTGGGCAGGTCCGATTGACCGGACTGCCTCTTTTAAAAATTCTATTTTTTCGATCGACCGGACCTCGTCTGACCCTTTTTTTGTAACATTCTAATATGATGTACATGTAAGGGTGTATTATTTTAATCATGTATTTCAAATTCATTAGTAATGTCTAAACATCTTCTAATGAGAGAGAAACAATCGTGTGCAAGAGATTTTGTGAAGATGTCGGCCAATTAGTTTTTCGTGTCAATAAATTCCAGCGTGGTGTCACCCTTTTGAACATGATCTCTAAGAAAATGATATCTAATTTCAATACGCATAGTTCGAGAGTGAAAACGGGATTTTTGGACAAGTTGATGGCACTGGTGTTATCGCACATGATAGGAACATGATCGTAAGATAAGTGATAATCATTAAGAGTTTCTTTCATCCATAGCACTTGTGCACAACAACTTGCCAAGATATATTCAGCTGTAGATAATGCTATAGAGTTTTGTTTTTTACTAAACCATGTTACATGTGTGAAACCTAGAAAGTGACATGCCCCTCTAGTGCTTTTTCGATCAATTTGACATCCGACCCAATCGGCATCCGAATAACCAAGTAGGTCATGTAAGTTCCTTTGGCATACTAAAATCCTAAGGGTCGAGTCCCATTAAGATATCTAAATATTCTTTTCACGACTTTAAGATGTGATTATTTAGGATTAGATTGAAATCTAGCACATAAACATACATTAAACATAATATCCGATCTACTAGCAGATAAATAAAGAAGGGATCCAATCATACATTGATATTTTGTGACGTCAATGAGAGTGCCTTGATCATCTTTGTCAAAATTTATCCATGTGCTCATTAGAGTGTTCATAGCCTTTTGGTCATTCATTTCGAACTTCTTTAGCATGTCTAATATGTACTTATTTGACTTGTGAATATTTCATCACATATTTGTTTAATTTGAAGTCTAAGAAATAACTTAAGTTCTCCTATCATACTCATTTCAAATTCCATGCTATACTTTTTGAAAATTCTTCGTATAGACAAATATTAGTTGCACCAAAACTAATGTCATCCACATAAATTTGAACAATAAGCTTGTCTTCCTTATGAGTTTTAACAAAAAGTGTAGTGTCCGCTTTTCTAATCGAGAATCCATTTGAGAGTAGAAATTTTCTCAATCATTCATACCAAACTCTAGGTGTTTGTTTTAGATTGTAAAGAGATTTTCTAAGTTTAAAAACATGGTTCGGATATTTATGATCTTCAAAATCGAGAGGTTGCTCAACAAAAACTTCTTCTTGAATAAACTATTTAGGAAGGCACTTTTAACATCCATTTGATGAAGAGTGAAATTTTTATGGCAAATAAAAGCAAGAAGCATGCAAATGGATTTTAATCTAGCAACCGGTGCTAAAGTTTCCTCATAATCGATGTCTTCTTCTTGATTGTAACATTGTGGCACTAATCTAGCCTTATTACGCACAATTATCCCATTTTCATCCTGTTTATTTCTAAAAATTCATTTTGTACCAATTACGATTTCATTATTTGGTCTAGCAATTAAATCGTAAATATGACTTCTTTCAAATTTATTTGTTCTTTTTGCATTGCTAGTATCTGAAATTTATCAAACTCGGTTTCTTTAAAAGTTTTAGGTTCAAT
>CAIGRH010055186.1:0-19049 GCA_903798295.1 Fraxinus nigra | reverse complement strand
CATTTTCCCTTTTATTTGTTGAATTAATTTCTATAGAAGAAGCAACCTAAAAGTAATATGACATATAAATGGTTCATCACACATATTAATAAGTAATAACAAACCCATACAAGCTGCGAACATAAAAAATTCCATAAACATATATAAATTGCATTATAACAAGAATGCAGATACTGTATCCATCAAATTCAAGAAAATAGGGATTATTATATTTCCAACAAGAAAGACAATACCTCGAGTATATCAATAGCCCGAAAAACCCCAACCTTGAGGAGCTTCTTTTCAATATCCTCATCAAACATGAGCTCAATTGTTTCACGAAAAACATTCAAGTTCTCGACGTCAGGTACTTCAATCCTACACAGCCCACTGANCCCATTTTCCCTTTTATTTGTTGAATTAATTTCTATAGAAGAAGCAACCTAAAAGTAATATGACATATAAATGGTTCATCACACATATTAATAAGTAATAACAAACCCATACAAGCTGCGAACATAAAAAATTCCATAAACATATATAAATTGCATTATAACAAGAATGCAGATACTGTATCCATCAAATTCAAGAAAATAGGGATTATTATATTTCCAACAAGAAAGACAATACCTCGAGTATATCAATAGCCCGAAAAACCCCAACCTTGAGGAGCTTCTTTTCAATATCCTCATCAAACATGAGCTCAATTGTTTCACGAAAAACATTCAAGTTCTCGACGTCAGGTACTTCAATCCTACACAGCCCACTGATATTCTTCCTATAATCAGTAATCAAATCTGCGAAAACCGTGCTGTTCTCGATCAAAACTTCCGAAACGAGCTCCAGAATCAAGGATTTCCCGTTCTTCCCCTTCAGATTCAACCTCACATCGAAAATTCTCGAACGTCCATTATCTTTTGGGTCAATTACTGGGCTGCGTGAATCACTGGGTAGGGGCAGTTTGGGAGAATTAGGGGTTATTTGGGTCCTTTTCAGGGCGGTTTCTGAATGTGGTTTGTCCGATATGGGAGAGACCCGACCCGGAGAGAGGATCCGCCGGGCGAGGGGCAACTTCTGGGCCTGAGGGGAGTTGGGGATTGACTTGTTTGATAAGGGTATCTCAGTGTTCTTACACGAAGATGGGTATGATCGGAGAGACTGGGAACGGGAGAGGCTGGCGGCGCCCGGGTTGTCCGGACTAAGCGGTGGAGTTGTGAAGGAGCAACACCAGGACCGGTGGCTGTGCAATGGTGGCTCACGGCGGCGCTGCTGGTGGTGAGACTTAATTCGCGTAGAATTGTACATTTTAAGGAGGATTTGAAATCAGATTACATTTCATAAACTGATAAGAGATTCTTTAATTGTAACAGAAATTGGGATTCTTGAATTAATTTGGGGGATTTCACGGGGAATATTTTGTTAAGAAACAAGGACGGTGAAGAATCTGAGGAGCAGTGGCAGTGGTATACACTAGTGGGGAGATGAGCTGGATTTTCCTTTTTTCACTTTTCCTTTTTCTCAAAAGAAACAAAATGTAACTTACTCCAAACAAAAGGGAAAAATAAATTCAAAGTATAAATTGATTAAAATGCTGAAATAAAATATAAATTTTACCACCCTATTGTCGTGTTTAATGGAATTTACACATTGATTCAATTTTTAAATAATATTGGCTTGAATTTTTACTTTAATTTACAAACAAAAAAAGTTGTAAAGTAAACACATGTGACAATTAAATATTTCAATAATAATCCAATTTATACAATCTACTCAATAAATTTCAAAGTAATTCACACTGCTCACTGAACTTTGTTACACTCCCTCCATCATTTAAGCCAAATTTCTCGAAGTAAAATTTTTCATTACTCGCCAACTTATACTATGGTCATGGTTTACTCATCAAATTTCAAAATGCTTCCTAATGGTTACTCATATTTGAGAATTACACTCCATCCACTAAATCTTCGTTGCAATATGTAGCATGAAAATCCCACATAGCAAGTTAGACGATTAAAAAAATTATAACTCCATCTAACCATCCAACTCTTAAAATCACCAAATGAGAAAATCAACTTCCACAACCCCATAAGCTTCTTTAAGCCCAATCATTCGTCCCCAATCTCAGCCTAAAAAACCTTAGCTTCAATTCACTCATACGATCCACGTACAACTAAATTGTGTCTCGAGACAGTCAATTGCTGAGAAGCACATGAGAAGCTACCACTTATAAAGTCATCCACAATTGTTGAGAAGGACATGTGAAACTACTACTTATAGACATATTCTCCAATTGTACCATATGTTTGACGTCTCTCTAATTCCAATCTTCTATTTCACATGTGTGTGTTCGGCCATTTGAGCATCAAACTTTGGCAGCCAGTGTACCTTATAGGCAACGTTCGTGTTTGTTGTTCTTCATTCCTCAATCTGATTGAAAATTGATGACATTTTTTTCCACAAATAGTCGGACACATGCCTACAAAAATGGAAGATTGAGATTAGAGAGATGTCGTACAAATGGTACAATTAAGAGATAGTGCCTTACAAGTAGCTTCCCTACATTCTTCTCAACAATCATCTCTATTTTAGTACACAATTTATTCATGAGTGAGATGAGTGAATTGAAGACTACGATTTTTTGTGAGTTGAAATTAAGAACAAGGTATTGGTCTTAAAGAGGTTTATGGAACCATGTTTCACATGGCAATTTTAGCGAGTTAACGATCGTAACTTTTCACATTGCATTTTTAGGCAAAACATCAACAATGAATGGAACAAAATCTGGTGCATGATGGATGAAGCGCAACTTTAAAATAAGTGACAATTGAAAAAAAAAATGGAATTTGTCGAGTAAAATGTGACCATAGGATAAGTTGGGTGAGCCATGAAACATTTTAGTTAAATAGTTTGAGATTGACTAGGTCTTAATATTTTTAACAATCACAACTTACCATATAAAATTTCCATTTGACTCGTCCACAATGAAGGAAAATAAATATGACGAATGATGAAAGTAATGCAAACAAACAAAGTTTAGTAAACATTGTGAAGCAATTTGAAATTTAGTTAGTAATTCGTGACCATCATATACATTAGATGATTATTGAAACAATTAACTCCAGATATCATTCGTTTCTCAAGCTTTATAATGTTCAATCCCCTTTTAGAAGCATAATTGATACAGCATCCAACAAATTTGGCAAGTGGAATCAGAGTGCAGTACCAAGTATAAAATAGAAACCATCAAATTTGCACACTTCATTCTATGAACAAATTGATGTATAGATGAACGGCACTCAGTGTAATTTTATACACAATACAAGCAAATGTTCTTTTAACATTTAACCCAGGCACTTGAAAAAGAATCAAAGCTTGATGTCTCAAAGGTTGACTAAAGACATCCAGGAGCAGAAGGCAAACTGCACCTTGTACTAATATCCGAGCTTTTTCTTTCTGAAGAATGCAGGAAGAAGCGATTATCAAGTTTTTTGCAACACCAGTGACCATAGAAACTCAAACACGTTAATCAAAGTCCCAATAGGCATCTAGTATATCTTCCATCTTCACTTTCAAATCATTCTGTACAGCAAAAATAATTTCCCGAGTAATTGACATCTCCCTCAAATAAGGAAATCCCACTCCAGCCAGTCGATCATCTTAAAGAAGGAAGATGAGTAAAACAAAAGTTATCTCCTCCTGAAGTGAATTTTCCTCCTATAATAACATTTTCTTGATCGTAGGACAGATTCCTCACTCCGCCAGTAACTGGCAACAAAATTGTTATAATCAAACCACACAAATCTGGGAGATCCTTAAATTCTTTCTAATCAGAGTTCAGGATCATACAATGCTTTGCCAAGTCAACTATCATCTAGGGTCAACCAGTAATTCAATCTATCCTCATAATATCCCATTTAATACCCTCTGATAGTAATCATATTGCCGTGTTCGCCAAGCGTCCAAGCTGCTGCTAATCAGAGAAAGCACCAATGACACGCATTGCTGTAGAAACCAACCAACTCACATGAAGGATAATCAATAAAATAAAAATAAAAATAAAAATAAAAAATTATATCAAACCTCTTCTGTCAAAGAAAGATGAAATCGTTTCCTCAAGTTCTGTATTGTTCGTGGACCACCCTTAAAACAAGGGAAACCAGAATCCTGATACAAGCAAAGAAGCACTAAGATTGTGTTCATACTAAAATCAAGTGAAGAAATTTCTGTTAGAACTCGTGTACAGAGCATTTTGGAAGGGGCAAAACGCCAACATGGCAGAAAATGTGTGGACCTTTCTCAGCAAAACACGCATTAATTTGAGCCAGGATTTACTAATTAAACAACAAATACTGACCTGTACAATTCAATTAAACCTTCAAAATTTCACTGTTCATTAATTGCAAAATAAATTTCACCGCATATACTTCAAATGAGTAAATTCAACTAAAATGAGAAGCCAAGACTTCTCTCAAGAAACTTAGGGTTTGTTCTCTTTACCGTTTTCAAGCTGTTTTCCATTTTCGATTTTCCAAAATAGTGAAAATGCGTTCTCTTTCCTATTTTCGAAAACTAGTTTTTGAAAACAAGTTAAAAAATTATAAAGAAAAGTCAAAACGACAAATTTGTCGTTTTTTCGTTTTCAGTTATAATCAAACCAAAATTTTCATAACGCGTTTTGGGTGTTTTCAAAACAATTTTTCAAAATGTCAAAAAGAACACATTTTCATCAATCTCAAAATAGACACTCAAAACATAAAACTCAAAATGAATTCAAAATACAAAACTGAAATACAGAGAATAACCCCTCAAGTTCCATTGCAAGAATCAGTTTTCTAATCTAGGCTTGATGAAATCAAATATTTTGAAATTGTATCAGACTCCAGTTAATAAATAATCACTATTCCAAACGAGATCCCTAAATTAAGATGTAGTAAAAAGGATCAACACCTGTAGAGGACTTCTTAATAAACTGATTTTCATTAACATATTCAGCATATCCAAAATGGAAATGCTAGAAACACTATCAAAAAGACCACCAGAATCTTGATGCAATGAATCAGAAGCAGCCAAAATAGTTTATAATAAATTCTTTAGCTTATAAGTATGGGATATGGTTTTGTTAAGTTCAATTGGGTCAGGTTGAATTATGCTAATCCCTGCATTAAACCATAACACTTTCCACAACATGAAAACTAGCTGAAGTGAGTCCTCCACTCTCCACTTCCTCTTCGCCCAAGAAATAGAATCAAACCCTTTTCTCTCCCTCTCTTTTTTTTAAAAAAAATATTTTAACAACCAATACGGAACCTCTCATTTCTGTTTCCTCTTTTCTAAAAATGCAAAACAGACCTAGCTGTACAACTAAACAACTAAAAGAATATTGTAAATTGTCTGTAAAGCATCTTTCATACAGAGTTAAGTTCCAGAAACTGCCTGCCAGCTTCCCCTCAACTTAGATACATGCCAGTCCCAAGGGGGAATTTTACTTCATTAAAGTGCATGCAGCTGATCCATGAGCATGTATTACAGATGATCGGTCACTAAAATTGCAAGAAGCAAACTTTTTTGCCAACTATCGAAAGAAATCACACAGAGCGCCCCCGACTTGGATCAAAGATTGTTCTGTAGCCAAAGTAGCTCAGTAATGGTGTTTCCACGTTTCATGAATTGAATCACACAATCTCGTAGTGCTCTTTAATATCCCCTCTGTTTTCATCTTACAACCTCTAGAGATCTCCAAAATAGAGGTCGGAAAGTTTTGGAGTTCTCTATTAAGCCATCTTTCATTTCTTGTCAAGGAGGATAACATGGTGGTGTTCTTCGTGAATCACTTACACGCTATGGCTTCAACACAGTTCACAGAACTGAATTTGTGGATAGACATAATACATAAGATTGTTTCTAATTTTAAGTGGATTTTGCACTATTTACTCTCTTGGAGCAATTTGAGGACTGCAGATCCTCTATACTGTACATGCTCATGAAATTTTAAGCATCAGAGAGACAGAGAGAGAAAAGAAAGAAAGGTCTCTATATCAGAAGACAGCCTTTGAGGTTTCAATACATAAGTTTTTTCTTTCTAAATAAGAACAGGTCAGCTAAAACAGAAACTTCTACCCCAAAAGCAGTTACTTCTGCCACCATTAGATAAACTCCCACATTATGCCAAGAATGTAAAGAACTAAAAAAACATTTAAGGGTTGTTCTCTTAGTGTTTCAGTTTTGTGTTTTGTGTTTTGAATTTTGAATTTATTTTGGGTTTTGTGTTTTGAGTGTCCATTTTGAGATTGTTGAAAATGTGTTCTTTTTGACATTTTGAAAAATTGTTTTGAAAACATCAAAAACGCATTTTAAAAATTTTGACTAGATTATAATTGAAAACACTNCATTAGATAAACTCCCACATTATGCCAAGAATGTAAAGAACTAAAAAAACATTTAAGGGTTGTTCTCTTAGTGTTTCAGTTTTGTGTTTTGTGTTTTGAATTTTGAATTTATTTTGGGTTTTGTGTTTTGAGTGTCCATTTTGAAATTGATGAAAATGTGTTCTTTTTGATATTTTGAAAATTGTTTTGAAAACACCCAAAACGCGTTTTGAAAATTTTGGCTTGATCATAACTGAAAATACCCAAATTTTCTTCATAAATTTTTAATTTGTTTTCAAAAACACGTTTTCGAAAATAGGAAAGAGAACGCGTTTTCACTATTTTGGAAAATCGAACTTGAAAATGGTAAAGAGAACAAACCCTTAACCTTTAGTTTTCTTTACCAACCAGTAATATGAGTCACTTGTCTAACCCACAATATCAAGGTCTATACTTCCTTTAGTGAAATTAATTCACAACTTAGAACCTAAGATTTATGGGAGAGTGGTTAAAGCACCAACAGAACCACCTTACTACTAGGAAATCGAATATCTTTAAATGAATTGAACAGTCAACACAAGGAAAAGACGTGGAAGTCACAAATATTCTAACATCTTACCTGCAGCATCTCAACAAGAAGAATTATGCGTTCTGCGTGTTTACGACAAGTTAGGAAACCTTGAATGCATAACACCTGAAATCACAGGGCAAATATCAGAGGAATTTTTTTTGATAGGTACAAATATCAGAGGAATGAACACCAGCAATATGAGAAGAAACTTAAAGTCAAGACTTCCCAGAAGTAAAGGGTAGTAAAATCTAAATATACACCTTAAAATAATCAAAAAACTCGCTTGGAACTCCCTCGGCATCAGAGTCCATCACCTAACACAAAACCAAAAGTAGGTATACAATGGAAATGAAAAATAAAAAATTACAGCGGTGGACACATGCTGATTCTAATAATGATACAATATTAGCTCTGCCTAGCATAAGCCGTACTCCCCTACCTCAAGAAGTTCGCGGGTTAATTTAAATGGTGCACTTTCAAAATTTACACCACCAGGTGAATTAGAAAGCATGAAGCCAAAGTCAATGTGTATGATATGACCTTCTTCATCCAACAAGAGGTTTCCATTGTGCCTATCCTTCACCTAAAGACAAGAGGCATCTTAGATAAAGCAGCATGTGGAGAATGTTAAAAATTGCAAGACTCTGAGATATAAATTAGTTTAAAATTCCATTGTGCTCAAATTGTATTGAAAACACCGCAGCCAAGGAACTTCCGGAGCAAGATAATTCAGAATATACATTTCAGTTAATAGGTTCTGCTGGATGCTTTTTCATACAATAGTAAAATTCTCCCAAATACCTCACATAAATGATAACTTGAAGTCACCCATGAAAAATGTTAGGAATCCAAAGAGAGAGGAGTTCACCTGTAAAAGGTAGCAAACTAAAGAGTACCCAGCCATGCTTTCCACGAAGTTTCTCTGCAAGGATGATTCACACAACTAAAAACCCGAAATTTGATGTTCATTCAAGAGATGATGCACCATAAACTTGCGCGTTTATGAAAAAAGAATATTAATTGTAAAGAACAAGACAAAATAGTTTGAGGTGTAGCTGAAGGACAATATGTAATTAGAAAGTGAAAAGGTTTCGGATCCAAACATTTGACCAACAATGTAGAAGAAACACTATCAACAGAAACCAGCTCGAAACAATCTAGTTCTAGCATAAAAACAAGTCACGTTGATCTTCTGAATCTAGATTTTACTTTATTATCCAAGGCCAGACCAGACTGAGAGTTGGAAGCCAGAGAACCAGATATAAGTCTGGGCCAAGTTGTTAAATTGGACCAGTTTGCTGTAAAATTGGTCTAATTTCTACAGGTTAGAGAGCCTACGACCAAGTTTCATAAAACAAGATCAGAAAGAAAAAATTAATCCATATCCTTCAAGCAAATTCTGAATCTAGTGCCTGTTAGTTACCTTTTCAGCTTCTTTAAGCACCTTACCGCTGCACTACTGTAAATAGTTGTAATAGGTTCAACTAGGAAATACATAATACATAACTTCAACTATCCTATACAGAAAAAATAAGGAACTACACTAAGTGTTTATTATTATATTACTCTTAACTTATTGCAAGTCCTTACTATTTTCATCTAAAGAAGTTCAAAAGAATTTTGTTGCCACGTATTGGGTGTGAATTAAGATTTGACTAGTCATGTAGAAATTTTAAAATAAACTGTTTATCAAAATCTCCGTTGATGGGTATTATGTTCTAGTATGAAAGTGATAATATGACAAGTGATTTTTTTGTAGAATGTGTGGTTAAAATGTAGGGAAAAGTTATGGAGAGACGTGAAAGACTTTTTTGGAGAATGTGTAGTTGAAAATATGTATTTTAAATAAGATAAACTTAATTTCTTTAGTGCATAACAGGTAGTGTACCTTAAATTTTGATCTTATCATTATAGTGACCTAGTGATTGAACTAGTGAGCCAGATAAACCAATGACGTAGCGACCCAATGCCTTGACCACGTATATGGTAGGAGTATCCGATAACTTTTTATTCTCAATTTGACAAACATCGCCTTTGACTTCTTCGTGATTAAGTACTAACTTAGGAAATGAGGTCCATGATTGCAACTTGACCAAAATGTCTTCCAACCTCAAGCTGATACGTATTGTCAGCTTCTATGTTATTGGAATATAAACGATTCTAATTCTCAACTTGTACGTGCTTCTCTATTGCGGTATCATGATCACTAGCACCTTGTTGCTCCTTCTATCCCGTTGGGATGGGTTGTTGATTGGAGGAATTCAAGTATTTCTAGGTTTATGCATCACGTGTTCTTTGTGTTCTGGTCCCAATTGCTCATCATCCATCAAAAGCTCGCTGGAATATGAGTCGCCAACAGTGTTATTGTGACCTATCAAAGCTAGAAGTTGCCTTTTAGGTCACAAATAACTTCAGTGATTAATGGAGCTGAGGTCGGCTGAACATCTTGAAAAGTCTTTTCGAGCACGGAAAGTCAGTGCTCGATATTTTTGAACCTGTGTCACCCCTTTGTCATCAGGTCGGGTAAAAATCCTTGCTCTGGTACCAACTTTGGTGCAAGCAAAATTGAAATTCTTGAAACAAGAATAAAGTATGAAAAACTAGAAAATTTGTAAAGAATAATTTGATTATAATGAAATTGATGATAGTAGCTTTTGTTTATATAGGCAAAATAATATCTTAATCCTAATAATTTGAGGAAGGTAAGCATTAAAACCTGAAAGAATAAAAAATCCTAATCTAAACAAGAAATAAAATCCTAGTACAACAATTGATAATTCATATCCTATTTGTAATAGGATTGTCGTACATTAAGTCAATGCCTTGACCAAGTCAATGATAGGATTATTTGATAACTCTTCACATAAATATAAAGAATGTTTGACATTAAATTGCCTTTTTTGATTAAAAATAATGAGATTGTGAACATTTATAAACTGAAATTGTTAGACCAATAAACTCCAGCAAAAAGAATGAGCGATTTCCGTATTTAAAAAATTATGAGTGAGTTCCAGACTCGCACTCTCCACCTAGAAAGATAAAAGTATGAAGATGCGTGAATGTATAAAGAGAAGCAAATAGAGACACATTACTGATGTATGAAAAAATAGACAAGAATAGGCAAAAAACAAAAATTGTTAACGAGAAAGAGAACTACAATTCAAAATTCATTTACCTGGGCAAGTTTATAGCTCGGAGAATTTTCTTGATACTTGGCAACGAAGAAGTCACGTAAGCTTGAAATATTGGGGAATCTACTTTTGATGGAATGAAGCGACGCCTGGTATTAAAACAATAATACATATAAGTTCAGCCATAGCTATGAAGATTTGAACTTAGTCTACCAAGACAATGTAAGAGGCTACCGTATCAGGAATAGTTTCAATAAGTGCCGTATAAGAGGATGTGACTAAAACTTCATAAGGACGCAACCACAATGGGAGACCAGCTTCCTGGAATATATCTAGCAGTTAAGAAATGACAAAGAAAACTCATCAAACTGTGCCAATGAACAAAAGAAAAAGTAGATGCAAATTGGGCAACAAGATAAGTTTTTGCATATCCCACCCATCAGACATGGATAAGTAATTCAACTCCAACACGTGGACATTAAGTAAATAAATTGACATGGAGACGGACATCATACAGTTCATAAAATTTGGATCAAAAGTAAATAAAATTATTATACAAGTTTTGAAGGACAACAGAATTCCATCTAAAATACATTACAGCCCTATTTGATTGCAAACTTTTTCATGGAAAATATCACATCTGAGAAAAATGAATCACACTTTGGCCGTTTCATTGCAACGTGAAAATTGAAAACGAATTCCAATGTACAACCATTTTAAGCTATATTTTCTTTGTTTTCATGGACAACGAATTCATATGGATTTGGTGAGTTTTTATTTTCCAACTAACATGAAATTGAAATTCCTTTCCACGTTTGCTTATCAAACGGACCCTACAAACAGAAGAGCGTAAAACAGTAGGCTCAGTGTTCTTTTGTTATGTTAAAGAGAAGTGAGTGTACAACCACTGGCATCCACCGACTGCTTTCTCGATTAGCAAATGTCTTATGTTACATTCAGTCGCCAAAAATACAACAGCAACGATTGCATTTTAAGGGTAATATATAGACAACCGAATCTCGCGCAAAGATTTCTTTTAAGAATTCTTCTCAAATATAATAAATTCTAAAAGAGCAAAAAAAATACATTATGAAGTTGAAAGCATGTTCCCAAAGCAAGTTCTAAACCCAAATAATGGAGGTGACTTGCAATAGGTTGATAGCCAACCTAAAACTTTGTCTTTGTCTTATCCCTAGAATTCTTCTACACCTCTTGTTAGGATGTACCCTACCATCAATTCACTGCATCAAACTACAAGTGCAATAAAAGAGAGCCAGCATAAGTTAGGGTATACCTCACAACTGACATGACACGTTGTCTAGGGCATCCTAAAACTTGTAAACTTATTGCATACACGTATCTAAGCTTGGATATGTTTGGACACTCTTCGATACGTACCAAAAACTTTTTTTAATTATTTTATATTTTTTAAAATTTCGATGTATCGAACACCTTAGAACACGTGAAAAAGAATTTTATTAGTTATAAAGTCTTTTAAAACTCATTATATTATTATTTACAAATTACAATAATACTCCATGGGCACTTCCCTGAAGCTCCGGTGGCTCTTCCACTCCCAAAAATCACTATGGTCTCAGTTCTTACTGAGCAAATACTCCATGAGCACTCACCCCATGCTCACTTCAACCCCTTATAATGCTTCACCTATTTGGAGGAGGTTGAAGCGCGGGCCCTAAGGCCGAGCCCCATATTGCATGGTAAATTGGAGTTGGACAAATTTTTTTTCTGGCATGATTGCTGGATGGGCGAGGCCACCTTCACATCCTTATTCCCAAACAGACAACATTCTCGTGTGAGGGTACATGATTTCTATGATAGCTTTGGATGGGATACTAGACGACTTCTACAAGTCCTCCCTCCCCCTATGGTTGAGCAGATTAGGCTATTCTTTTCGGGACTAATTCTTCCGATCAGATATTTTTCTGGCATGATTGCTGGATGGGCGAGGCCACCTTCACATCCTTATTCCCAAACAGTCAACATTCTCGTGTGAGGGTACATGATTTCTATGATAGCTTTGGATGGGATACTAGACGACTTCTACAAGTCCTCCCTCCCCCTATGGTTGAGCAGATTAGGCTATTCTTTTCGGGATTAATTCTTCCAATCAGATATTTTGGAAGGACACTCCGGATGGTATTTTTGTTACCAAATCTGCTTGGCATTCCGATCTAGTCTACAATCTCGTGATCTTTTCAATTAATGTGGAGTCCCATAATTCCTACACAATCTCTTTATTATGTTAGAGATTATGGCATGACTTAATCTCAGTTGATATGGTTATTCAAAGGAGGATTAGATGTCACTTGCCCTCGTGTTGCCAATGTTGTTCGGCAATTGAGACCAGTTCACACATTTTCACTGCAGCAACATCTCTGATTAGGCATGGAAGCATTTTTGTTATATATCTCAAGTACCGATTAGATCAAATAAGGGAGTTCGAGCTCGATTCTAGAGATGGAGGTACTCGAGTCAATTTGTTCACAAGGGACACATTCGCATATATATTTTGGTTTCTTTGGCTTGCGAGGAATGATGCGAAGCATAATACTATACACATGGACTCTAGAAAGATCATATGGAGAGTTTATCGTGTGATTTCTCTTCTTCGCATGGGTCACTTATTTAGACCTATTCACTAGCGTAAGAATATGGATATTACCTCTCTTCAGCATTTCGTTTACTCTCCCTCCCTCTGCCTCCATATTATGGTTCATTAGCAAGCCCCACTGACGGGGATATTAAAAAATCAACACTGACAAATAAGTCAACAACGAATTTGCGAGTAGTGGAGGCATTATGCGGGACAATTAAAAATAATATTATTTACTTTTTAATTTTTAGAGTGTTTACTGCAAAATAGAAAATGAAGGAATGGAGTTGTGTAAAGATGAATTTGGTGTTTATTCAATATTAAGTTATGTTAGTAGGGGCCTTGTTACTCGGAGATTTTGAAAAAAATACCATGACCACAATACATGGAAGGATAAAGGTAAGGGATCTGTTTAGGATCTTTTAAATTAGAAGATGATCCTTAATATCGTTCTTGTTATTTTGGAATCGGAATTAAAATAATTTATAATTTGTATCCCACATTTCTAGACTTGAAATGAAATCAAATGAAGTATTAAAATATCCAATTTAGCCCATGTTTAATGGCCATTATGTGTAAAATATTTTATTGTGTGAATGTGTGGTTGAAAATGAGTGAGAAGTAAATTACTTTGTTTTAAAGGGAGTCAAACATGGGCTTAATTTGCTTTAAATTTATGGTTAAACATATAAGATATATATCCCAAAAAAAAAGCATTATATAATTTTCTAAAAAAAATTAAGTTCCTAAAACATTTCCAAGTACCTGCGTCTAAATTTTGAATCATATCTAGCCTTATCCTCATATCCTAGATTTTAGACAAAAAAGGATGTAACTCCTAAGACATGTAACCTTGTCAAGCAGTCACACTCAAGTTCATGCAACATAGGTAAGGGCTAAATCATTATCTTTTGATTGTTAAGATGTTGTAAAAAAAGCCTTTGGATTGTTTAGCATTCCTAACTTGGTTGACCACACTTATTATAACTAATATTCTGTCCTCCACTCAAAAAATGAAATCGGTTTTGAGGGTAAAAGACACCACCTATTTTAAATGTCGAACAAAAGTTTGGTTAGGGTTTCAACTTTTGATTCTCCCCTTTTCAGTGCACCGTCAATAGCCATTTCATCAACCACAATGCTATGCAACACAATCACTCCAACCATGCACCGCTTCCTCCTCTAGTGTTGACTTAATTTCACTTACAGCTTAGTTTCTCGTTTACCTATTTTCCATTATTTTAAGTGCATTTTCTGTCCTATCATAAAAACAGAAAAATAAAAATGGACAGGCCACATGGAAGGAATCTCTAACTCGTGTAGAATCATGTCCAGCACCTCTCAATCTCTGATAAATGTTGGCCATCAATTCGCCAGCTATGGTGGTGTCGTGCTCTCTAAGGTTAACTAAATTGGAAGCTAAAACAGTGATGCGGGAGTCTTGTGCAAAAGCATATGAATAATTTGTATAGTTATCTCGAACTTACGATGGAGAGAAGGTCGTTAGCAGTATATCTTGACTAAAGACTAAGGGAGGTAGTCTAAATCAAATAAATGCATTAAAGATGAAAATAGAATAGTTATATTTTATACTGATGAGATCACAAAAACATGGAGGAACCATTTTGACAAAGTATTTGTGAAAACCCTGGATTGGATATTGAGAATATGTCGAACTCTAATGTTAATATAAATTGTATGGGAGGCTGTGAAGAATACAAATAAGAAATTGGCTGAAAGAAATTTTTACTAAACTATAGACGTTTATGGGTGAAATGGTATTTTTTGCTTCACAAAATTATTAAATAAGATCTTAAATAGTAAAAAATGTCAAATAAGCGGAGGAAGAGTATCATGGTTATACGGTACGTATCTATAATAATAAAAGAGATATTCAAGATGATTTGAATTACAGAGCTATATAGCTCACATCTCATACTCTGAAATTATTTGAAAAGGTGAGTTAACATAGGTAGGTGTCATCTAACAACCACTTATTTGGTTTTACCTATGGAGATCTATGGAAGTCTTTGTATGGAAAATTTGTTAAACACGGAGGCAATGATAAAAAAAAATGCTCAGACGTCACGCTGCTATTAAGAGGATATAATTACTAGAAAAGGCACATGGCTTTCCTCAAACAAATTAATCATTCCTCAAATTCGTATCCGCCTCCAATACTCATCTGAATCGCAACTTAAGAATGTTTCCAACTTTGACAGAGAGCCATGATAAAGATTACTAACATTGCATGCAAAACACCACAAATAATAAAATGAAACAACGAAGCCAAGTAATTGGAATCTAACCACTCTCATAAAGACACTTGACACCTACCATAAAAGTGAGAAATAAGTTGTACAGCAAGGTGTTCCTGCCTACAATCATCACCACTTTTAACAATTACCTGCAATAAGAATTAGAATGAGTTAGCTGGTGCAAAAACAATTTGGAAATTGCAGATCGCATAATATTGCAGGCAAATACGATAAACTGGGTTAAAATAAGAAGAAAATGAAAGTGAATCTTTGAAACCATTAACTATAAAAGCATACACTAACAATCAATTGACAAAAATAAAGTAAGAATTTACAAGCAGTAATTGCCTTTCTAATATCCTATGAGTTCCATAATTTGATCAAAATAGTGCAATGGGGAATTGAATGGTTTTGTAATAAATAAAGTCCAAACCAGTTGTTGCACAACTAACGAAGTTAACCAATCAATATATAAAACCTTTAACCATCCCACAAAATTCTGCTGCCATAAGCACCACATTCCCTGGAGCTCATCATAGATCCATCAGTGAGAAGCTTTAGATCGTATGAGATTGCCACACTATCACTCCGAAGAGCAGCACCGGGCCACAACCTATTTGCTGGATATCTGATACTTGAGGCCGTGTGACCAACAGCAGGTTAATCCATATATTTATTCACTATCTTATAACATAACAGACTGAAATTTGTGAGAGCACTCTAAGCTAACACAAATGTCGCAACCAGTTCATTGGAGTTTCTGCAGAGACTGCGTTTCATAATAGCTGTCACTGCTACAAGAGACGTACCTCAGCAGAAACTGAAACCTTTTGGACTTATTTAGTGCCCACACTTGTACTATCCCCCAGCATGTTTCTGTTGACTCTTATTATTTATGAACAAATTCAAAATAATCATAAAAGAACTATGTCAAACAGCTAGTCAATATCAAGCAGTCAATCATAAATTTTGTTACAGAGCCAACACTTAAACTAGTGATCACCCTAGACGAGCCAACCAAGTCTCCAATTACCCAAGGATATCTTTTCAAAATTAGATATCCTCTAATATAGTGACAATTTATCACAGTACAGACATTGAGCAACTACCTTCTGATGAATAAGAAAAAACAGCTGACAGCTGTTCAGGAATGCATTTTCCATGATCAACAGACAACAGAGAGAAGTGAATCCATATTATTCAGTGAATCGGAGTGCAAACCATATAACAAAAATTCCAAGACTCAAAAGTTACTCCAAGTCCTCAACAGAAAATTATCGTGTAGAAAATATGGGTGTTAAAAAGGAAGAGAAGACAAGATAGCAACTTACAGAACGCAAGTCCCAACCAGGTAATTTTCCATATACTGAGGCTTTACGTATTCTCTCCCTCTTCAACTCCCACAGTTCACCAGCTAATGCATCACCTACTTTGGGAACACCCCCGTTCACAGCCTGTTTAAAATTGGTAAAGTACAAACAAAAATTAAGGCCAAGAAGCCAAGACAAGCCATTCAACTTAGGACAAATCATCACCTTTGGCTGTGCATCTGAAGAGTCCTGACCAGCACTCTTCAGAGGAAGTCCAGGAGGAGCTTCACCTTTCAATGCAGCAGCCTGTACGGAGAAGTTGAAATTGAATATACACTAATGATAGCAAAGACAAACATTGAACGAGACAATTGTAAAGAAGATATGACTGATTAACAGGATACAAATGAACATGTTACCTTGACTTCCTCAATAGCCACAGTACTTGGAACACGGCGGTGCTCTTTTCGTCTTGGTGGAGGATCTTGGTCCACTATGTCATCCATGCTAACCCCAGGATCAGCTGTCAAGACAACCCTCACCTGTTCCAAATCATATCCATCTTTTGTTCCAGATGCATAAGAACCAACCTCACTGGCTTGGCCACCATTTGAAGAAAAAGATTGAGAAATACAAAATTCAAGGCCAGGGTCTGATTGCTGCTCCACAGTAAAATTCACATGAACAAATTTTACTTTGGCCTCCCATAATTTAGTCATTGCCTGGTCTATAGCCTGAGAAGTAGAACTTGACATCCTTTCATACCCACTGTGGTACATATCATGTCCTGTCCACAGAGGATAAGCCCATGGTGGAGGTTTTGGCAACAGTGCATCTCCATTTGCCAACGGAATTCCTCCTTTAGAAAGCTTTTGAGCATTAACTGCATCCTTTGAATTGCTAGTTGGAAAGATATGAACACAATTAGATGATCAGTGTCATGACCAACACATTACAATAGTTACCGAAGAATTAACTTCGCAGTCGCTAAAAATAAATAATGAAATTACCATAACTCACCTTGGGGCTTCACTTTTCAAGACTTCGATACAAATCAGGTAAGGAGCTTTTTCTCTGGAGTTCAGAAGAATAGCCTCATCTTCAGGTATGTGAACCACACGATACATACCCTTCCCCATTGGAAAACACACCCCTGTAGTATCACAGAAGAAAAGTAGGATAAGAGCATGTCAAGGATGTTCTCATGAACATTCGTAACAGGAATAGAGCTTGGACTAATTGCTGAAAAAATTGGTTTTTGTTTTGAATTTTTAGCTTCATAGTAAGAAACACAAAACAAGGCACAAGCACGGTGAAGAAATATGAGAATTTCAGAAAATAATTCATTAATTTATTGTTTGATTCTCCTTTTCACGAAGTGAATAGAACTTCCAAACAAGTACACCACTATTGGTGCTAATCATCATTTGAAATATTGGCTTTACTAAATCTTTGTTTTTATTCCTTCACTAAAGGATCTCCAATATCTCAATCTCTATAAGCATAAATCAATATCCTTTCAGGATAAGAGAGATAAAAGACAGTGTGCTGATTCAACAAACATTCTCAACTGCACAATAATCCAGTATGACAAAGCCATTGCTACAATAAATAAGTGGTTCCATTTTGTATTCTCCAAACCTGCTACCTCATTAAACACCACAACCAGGAAAAAAACTGAATTAAAGATAGGCCTCTGTCAGCTAACAATTGTAAATTGCAATATTAGAAAAATAATGTCGTAGATAATAGAAGCTAATAAAAAAATTAAATTTTATTTTGACCCTTTTCAAACAAATTTTAGACGGAAAAATAACAAAATATAGGGAACTACAAACGTAATAAACTTTCGTTTCAAAACTTTGGTCTTCATACGCAAACTTGCCACACTAATATTTATTGCCCAAGGAGTATATGATAGAACCAAACATCTGTCCACATAAATACTGCATTTACCTCCACTACTTTGAGAAGCATCTATACGTGTGTTGATTTCTGCAAGTGACTGGGAACAACAAAATTCACAAATTCAGTAAAAGAGAAGATCTTGATGGACAGAAAAAATTCAAGCAAACTTGAGAAATGAAGAAAATTAGGTAACCTCAGGAAGAGCACTTTTCCGATCTTCAATAGGAAATACGTCAACCAAGTCGTAGGATATCTCACATAACCTTTGCACAAAGTCAAGAGATTCATGATATGTCCCTTTTCTAAACTGTGATGCAGTATTATTTGGAAGTGGGGGTTTAGCATTTGACTTTTCATTTCGCTGCTTTGGTGAGCCAGGACATTTCTAGTAAATGAAACATTATTATAATCAGTGACCCATTATCCATTGCAACGACAAGCACTCTTCAATACAGAAATTAAAAGAAAAAAATGTCAAGCAAAGATTTATTTTTTATATAAGAATATAATCTTATCAATAATAAAGTAGGAAGCTTAGAAAGAAGATACACAGAAAGAAAAGGAGACATAAGAAACGAGAACAACAATCTAACTCTTACTCTCAATGAACTTGTAGTCAGCTACTTAGTCTTTCTTTCACCATTTCCTTCAATTCAATGCCATGTATTTAGAAAGATCCACTCAAATCAAATAATTTCAATTGTTTCAAGCCATGTTTGGCTCATGTTTATAAACTGTTTAAAAACACTCAAGTCACTTTTTATCAACACATTTCAAGGTACCCACAAGTATTACCCACTTCTTCATCACTCATTTCTACCTATTTTTTTTTTTTTTTTGATAAATAATCATGGAATTTCATTAATAAAAAGAATACACAGGGAGTGTATCATCATTTTAAACAAGAAAGGAA
>CAIGRH010055184.1:0-12434 GCA_903798295.1 Fraxinus nigra | reverse complement strand
ATTACCATTTTAACCTTTTAAAATCAATTCACATTTTTGTCAAAATTAATTATTTGGTCAACTAACGGTCAAACTAACAGAAACCATTTATTTGGATTTCAGCTACGGACATTTGAAATGTTTGGTACCGTTGATGACAAAAATGAAAGGTTGGATATCGTGGTTGACACAAATGAAAGGTTTGGACAAAACCTGCCACTAAATGAAAGATTTGGCACCACACCTGCAATTATCTCTAAAGTAAATGAAGTTTGATAAGTTTTTAACGAAAAGAAACTTTACCAAACAAAGCGCTAGACAAGAAAGCATAAATGAAGAATTACTTAAGCTAAAACAACAGATTAATATTAATTAATTAATTTGAACAATCGACCATGGTTATCATTGTCAACACACCAAAAGGATTCTTGTCGTTTAGGCTTTAGGGCTACAGTCTCCTGTAATTTCAGAAAAAAGGCAGGGCTAAAAATGACAATTCTCACACTGATGGCAAAAATATCAAGAAAGCTGGAAATGTATTTTTGTGCAAATGCAGAGAACACAGTAGGGTTACTATAGTCTAGGACAGCTCTGTAGGGTAACCCCCCCCCTCCCCCCGCCCTCTCTACATTATATATTTTGTTGTAGTTGTTTCTATCTCTATATGTAAAATTATTGTGTACGAGCTAAACTACGTTATTTTGAAAAAATGTATTTTGAAATAATAGATTGATGAAAATGAGTAGTTAAAAAAGAAGGAAAAATTATTGATGTAATGAAAAATATTATTTTATTGAAAAATATATGATTAAAAATGAGTAGAAGAACAAAAATGTGAATTTTAATGTGGTTGAAACTGAATATTTTTCTTTCTCGCGCACATTCACTGTGGGGGAAGTGAATAATGAGGAGTTTATTTCAATTTTTTTTGTGGAGAGAAGAACCTGATACCTCTTTTATGTGTGAGTGGGTGGTGCCGTAACTGCTGTTTTCTCTTGTTACTGTACAGAAACTGATACATACATTTTACATACAATCACACATCTTCTATCTCTCAGTTTCTCTCTCTACATCTTTGAGCTATTTTTCTTTGTTTTCTCTGGCTCTATCACTGTTATTCCTCTAAAGTCCTTTTAAGCATACGATTACTGTATTTCCTCCTCATTTTTCCTACTACTAGGAATATATATTGATTCAAATCTAACAGGTCTGTAGCTGATTTTGTTCTAGGAATTTCTTTGATCTTTAAGGGGGTTTTCTTTGTTTTTTGTCTTCAAAAATCAGTGTTTTGGGGCTTTTCTTGGATTTTTACGCTTCTCTTTGTTCTCTTAAGATTTTTGTGATGGCGGGTGTATTTGTTTATCGATTTCGAGCTGGGCTATGTGTATTGATGAGTTCTAACCCCAACTATTTTTTGTGATCTTAGGATCCATATTTCACTTGGCGTTTCTCTTCAACTAATTTTTGACAGAGTTTCGTTTAGTCTTTCCTTCTATATATCATAGCAAAAACAAAAATAATAATAATAATAATAAAATCTGATCTATACATTGAAACTAGATTTTGCTTTATTCATGTCTACTATTCACACAGACTGACCATAGATTTGATTTTGGAGTCTGGGTTCTTTCCATTTCTTCTGAATCTTTTTCCACCAAGTAAAATATTTCACCGATTACTTTGATTTTGAGGCAGTTTGCACCATATGAATGTGTACGGTGAGATTTCTTTGTGGGTTCATTTCGAGAATCTTTCTGATTCATCAGTTCTTGTCTTCATATCATCTTAATTTTGCTCTCTTTGAATTTGATTTTTCAATTGAGCAAGGTTCACTTGTTTCCCATCTTGAAAAGCTTAAGCAAATCTGTCTACTTTCTCATGGTTTGCCCACATAAAATAACGATTCACGAGGGTCGATCTTTACTCGTAGCTTTCTTTTTTTTAGCCAAAATTTGGTTCTTTCCTTGCTCAATCAGACTCTTTGAGAGAACACTATTCATATATAAGATGCTTCAAGTTTACACCTTCTAAGCACATAAAATAACATTCTTTATAGTCTAGAGTCTTCTACTGCCCTTCGTATTTTCTGGGTCTGTGTTCTTTGCCCCAGAGTTCCTGATCTAATGTTTTGGTATTTTTCTCTCTTCTTCGCAGGGTTGATGGATGGTTGAAGAAAAGGTACAATATTTAGGTGGGGTTGTTTGATTTTGATCTTAAGAGGTGGTATTAGTGGTGGTGGGGTTGGGGACCTTTGTCGAGAGAGGCCTTAGGCTACTGTTATGCTGAAGGGTAAGTATAGGGAGATAAGGCCTTGTTTTGGAGATAAAATAAGTTCTTGTGACTGTTTCCTAGACAGCACAAGAAGGAAGAAAAAGGCTGTTGGCAGATGTTATCCATTGAAAACCCTCCACCAGATCCCCAGTGTCCTTGTGAAATCTCACAACTGAAAAGCAGTAATAGTCATGAGAAGGCTTCTGATAATAAGCAGCAGCTTGGGGTAGATCTGTCCAAATTCTCCATAAGGTAATAAATGGGCGAAAATTTTCATCTTTCTTAAATCTTCAAGTTTTACACGTCAGTCATGTTATTTCTTGATACTTTCTTTGTTGGCCAGATCCCAGTTGCATATTTCTGATTTTGATTCATCCAAGTATGGGTTTGCCATCAAGCTTCATGAATATGCATTTTCTCTCTTTTTGTTTTGTTTTTCTTTACCTAATATTGGCCTAATGACCTTATTTTTAGCAGGTTTTTGGTCTTCATCTGGTCTTCCCATGTCTTATAAAGTTGTTCTTCCAATTTTATTCATGACCACCGTTAGATGGTCAATTTTGACCATCTATTCTTGGGTAATTAATGGTGGTCATTTCATGTTCTTCCAAAACCCTCTCACACTGGGAATCCGAATTCTTGCATATCTGTTTGTGATCAAATCTTCAGTCAAAAGCTGCCATTTTTGGGGGGTAGTCTTATCCTCGTTGTACAGTTCTTTTGCTAAAACAGGTGCATAGTTGAAATGTTGTGACATTTGCAAATCATTTTATGCATTGGTGTTTCAATTACCCCATTATTTTGTCCTGAATTTGTTTGTTTATGTGATTTGAGTAATATATCTCAATCTTAAATTTTACTGCAGGGATTATGTTTTCAAAACCCGGAGCAAGGATATCAAGACTAATTGGCCATTTTCTCGGAAAGATTTGCAACTTTGTTTGAAACATGGCGTGACCAATCTGTTGCCACCTTTTCAGTCTCTTGATTATGCAAGATGCTTATCAACTGAAAAATGTGATGTTGGAAGCATCACCAGCGACAAAGTGAGTATAAGCAATTCCGATGGGAAGCTCTCCTGTTCAAGTGACCATCCTGCGTCTGTCTCTTATACCACTATTGGGCATGGCCATGAGTTAAGTGCGGATTGTGGAGACATTAATGAAAGTGGATCTCAAGAAGAGAAAGAATTTCCATCAACCATAACGAGTCATTCTGGTTCCGAAAGAGATACGGTTCCCAGAATACAAAGCCCTTGTTTGGAGGCAGGAGCGAAAAAATTCTCAGGACCTTTGACCGAGAAGCCTGTATCATCCAACAAGAGTGAAAATACGAACAAAGAAACTGTAAAGAAGTGCAGATTGATTGTGAAATTGAGCAACATTGCTGACCCAAGGTTGCAGGAAGATACGGGTGCAAACACTTCTGTGGTGTCAGAAACAATGGCTTCAAAAGTGTGCCCAGTATGCAAGAGCTTTTCATCTTCGTCTAACACCACTTTAAATGCCCACATTGATCAATGTCTTTCTGGGGAGTCAACAATCAAGTGCACAGAAAATCCCAAGGTGATCAAGCATAGAATAAAGCCAAGAAAGTCAAGATTGATAGTAGATATATATGCAACGGCCAAACACTTCACATTGGAGGATCTTGACAGAAGAAACGGTACAAACTGGGCCTCAAACTTGGGTTTTCCAACTCCAAATATGCAGGTGTCTGTTGAAGAGAAGGATGAGACACCTTCTCCTACTGATGTTGAAGACATCCATGATGAAGCTGCAGTCTACATAGACTCCAATGGCACAAAACTTCGTATTCTATCAAAGTTCAATGATCTGCAATCAAACTCGAATGCTGAAGATGATTGTAGACCAAGGAAACTTGAGAATAGAGACAAAGAAAGCAAATTTTCATTGAGTAAGAAGAGAAATCTCATTAGGAAACACAAGCTCATGAAATGTGCTCCCCATGACCAAAATAGTTGCTTACCGAGGCATGATCATTGTCACGAGGTGTGTTACTTCAACTTCTTTACAACTTGTTTTTGACAGCAGCTGATTACTTGTTTGCAATAAAAAAAAATTCAGCTTCGCCATTTACGGCATTTGTTCAGCTTTTGGATTGTCAGGATGCATACCTTTGAACAAATCTAGGCAAATATTCTTGTGTCATTTAGTTTATCTCGAACCACAACATTTGGCACAAAATAGTTAGAATTAAGTCGCGTAATATACTTGTATATTGATTAATTGGAGACTTTTTTTTTTCCCCGGTTTTCAATCTAAACACAAAGGGTTCATTTTCTGATTTTTGGTATTCTATTGATAAAAAGTATATTTTCAATTTTGACCATCTAAAATTTTGTTAAGTTATTTCTAGTGTGTGCATGAAAAGAATCACAAGTTACTCTCTTTATCAAATGACTAGTCTGTTTATCATCTTTAGCAAAATACGAATTAACCATGTATTGTTAACAGATTGACAATAGTGAACAAATTAACATTCCTCCTCAAGATAGTTGTGAGACAGACGAATTCATGACACAACCCTTGGAAACTCGTGATCAGATGAAACGAAATAATTTTGGAATGATAAGACAGTGGGTAGGCTCCAAGCGAACTGGTCTAATGAAAAAGATTAACGGTGGAAATCAGCATTCAGATAAAGGTGTAACCAAGGACTTGAGAGAAAAAAGTCATCAGTCTTCACTAGCTGACCTTTTTCTGAAGAGAACTAGTAGTTTAAGTTCGGCAATTTTATCTGATCAGAATCCACAATCACCTCCTGAAAGCAGCAAAAGACAGGAGAATTTGTCTCTTTTATTGCATGATAGATGCAAGGACCCTTCTTCGAGAAAGAGGGCGGGGATTTCCTTGGCAGATTCTCAAAGCTGTCACGCTGAAAAGAAGAAATGTCTTATGTTATCTAAGTGCAGCGTGAAGCAGTTGAGGAACGATGGCCCATCAGTTCTTTATCGTATAATGGATCCTCCAAATTGTACAGTAAATCATGTGCCACCTCGGAGTAACAAGAGGATGGAGGTGCTCAATCCTGCTAAAGATTCTCGTAGTTCTTTTATCAACTCAAGATCGTCCCAATATCATGCATATTCATCTGGGGGTAAGAAATTTTCATCTTTAAGGAATATTTCCCTGGATCATGCATTCTCATCTAAAGGCAGGAAATTTTCGTCTTTGAGGAAGAATGAGTTGTCTGCCAGCCAAGCTTCTATTCCTGATCACTATAAGAAAAAATTGAGGAAAAAATTTTTGGACCGGAAGAAGCCTTGGGTGCATTACATGTCAGGATCAGATGAAGAAGCCCTGGCACCCCAATCCACAATTGTTAGGCGACATCACTTGGTAGAAGATCTGTGTAAAAATTCTACTCAGTTAGAACCAACTGATAAGCTATATTTTGATAGAACTAGGGTCTTGAAAATTCGAAAGAAGAGAGAAGCACTTATGATCTGTAGGACGGAGGAAACCAAGTCTTTGAAAAGCTCACAACACTCTCTTGAATCTGATAGACGGGCTGGGAAGAAGATTGATTCTTTTACTAGCGAAAGTGTTCCACCTCTTACACCCGATGCCATGAAATCTTCTGGCAAAGATGTTGAGATTTCTGATGACATTGTCTGTGAGCCAATCCCTGACTTGGCTGACGGGGGAACTTTTATGGTTTTTAGCAAATCATTGGATCCTGCATTCCCTGTGCTTGCTGGTACTTCTGATGTGCAAGGTCTGTCTCAACAGTATCTTGAAGCAAACAAGGAACCTTTTCTAGATAAGCCAGTATTGGGTGGTGAAGAGATGTTTTGTGGGGATGAAGTGGGGAAACTTATCATCACTCGCGATGCCCACATGGTGGCAGAGTTGGATACTAATGAAGAACAAGGAAATTATTTTGTGGATGTTGATCCGATACCTATTCCTGGACCACCTGGATCCTTTTTGCCAAGTCCTGGGCATATGGGCTCAGAAGATCTTCATGGAAATTCATCATTGACTACCTGCAGGGTTCAATCTTCTGAAGATGAGCATGAATTAATTGATATGGATTCATCAGATTCTCCTGTTTCTGCTGTGTCAGCTATATGCAACTCCATAGTTGCAAGATCTTATTCTGTATCCTTGGAGAAGTTGTCTTTAGAACCTGATCATGGTGTTCAACCTGAGATTAGATCTAGCTTCTCCCGTGCTAGCATTGATCCTGTGGTTGAAAGTTCCAGTCCCTTTGAGCAGGCAGCAAGTGCGGGAGAGGGAAACCTCAACCTGGATCAATCAAGGGCTAATTTGATGTTTGCCAAATCGAGTCCTCCCAGATTCAAATACAGTCAGCCCTGCTGTTGCTCCAGGAAGGAGGGAGCTTTATCGGGTGTTGCTTTAAACAATCAAGAATCACAACTTTTACGCAGAAGAACTATGTCTTCACTTGCACTTCCTACCGTAGAAAAGCAAATGGGTGGTTTTGCAAAGAGAAAGTGTGAAAGTTTCAACTCGAGGTCAGAAATATTCTCTATGAGCAAGTCAAGTTCAGAACCTGAAGAAAATGTTGCAAAATCATCTGTGGGGCCTATGCCTATGCAGTTTATAAATTCTGAGGTTAGGTCCCCAACCCGTGATGATTACGAGTCCGCTACACCTTCTATTTCTAATCCCGTTCTTAGACTCATGGGAAAGAACTTGGTGGTAAACAAAGACAAAGATGTGGGTGCTGAAACCGGGCCTGCCCCTTCAAGTATCATGAATGACCATGCACAGCCATTTTATAGGGTTGATAATGGTGTCACTTATAAGAAGATTCACAATGAGGACTATTCATTGCGTCATCATACGGTTTCTCAAGTTCCCATCACCTTTGATCATTTGCACTTTGATGTCAATTCATCAAATGGTTCTGTAAACCACAGCAATCACAGGACCCAATTATTGTCTCATCGTCCATTGATGCCCATGCTTTCAAATAAGAACATTGGTTGGAGTTTCCCATCATCAGTGGGGTGTCACGAAAAAATGGGAGGGTGCAACTTGACCCCTGAACAACTTGGATCCAGGATTAGAGTGGATACTCCAATAACCGATGATAACGAGAAAGTGCGAACTTCTTCTACCACCAATCTCAGGAGTGTAGATCCTTGCGGCAGGGCCAGAACAGAAATAATTGTTATTGATGATACACCAGAGAGTGAAACTGGTTCAGTAATTAAATCAACATGTTATGACGGAAATATGAAAGTTGGGGGATCGACAGTTGGGATTCCAGCATCCATGAAAGATTCAAGGCATCTGAATCCTCTCTATCATCATCTGCCACGGGGTTACTGTCGTGGATCTCCAATCGTTCAGAATGCAAGTTTTCGAGTGCCAACCTCCAAGGGAATGAATGCAAGTCCAGTTAAATGGAATGGCACTCCAGGAGGTTCGAGCGTGTTGCGTTCAAATTCTATGACAGCTTCATCAACCTCCAAGGATCACCTTAGATCTACACCGTATTCTTCTCCTCGCTTTTCATGATCAACGGGAATTACTTGGCAGGGGTCATTGCGTGTACTGGGATTTGCATCTAGAGTATTCTGGGACATCTCTACGAGTTCCTGGCCAATTGACTGCCAAAACGTGGGTGCTCAAAGTCAAATCAAATGACATACATAAAATATAGTCTGACAAAGGAGAACAAGCATAAGTTGCGCCAGATGAGTTCTAAATTCGGTTTCCCTTGTTAAACTTTCTACTTATACTTTGATATAGAAGCACTGTAAGTATGATAGTTTTAAAACGGTTTAAGGCTTTTTCTTATATAAATGCAAAAACTTACCTAGAGGCTTATGTACAAGGAATCTTTAATAACGAGTTACCATTATGCTGCGAAATTCATTTCTTAGTGATTTAAACTTATAAACCTCATCGAGCGTGTCTTTATATATATACTGAACTTGAGATTATAGTATTCTCCTCTACAGGTTGACATTTGCATGAGAATAATGCCTGTTACCTGTTGCATGCATAGTTTTTCTTCATAAGTTTAGCATTCACTTATTTTAGCATCATCACATGCATGTTTTTGTGGCTAGCTAATGCCTAACTATATCGGAAGAGAGCCTCGCGCATCTTATGCTTCACGGTTTTCTATTGCATATTGAAGAATTGCATTCTGTTATTGCATGACATGGAGGCCAGTCGAACCATGGTTACATATATACATTTGGTTCCTTACCAGCTACGGGCTACCTACGTGCTTTAGTTTCAAAAGATCTTGCTGAAAAGAGTCGAGAAAATTATTCTTGAAATCGACTTCAAATTTATTGAAATAATGCATGGTTGTCGTTGAATATGGCCTAATGAGACAGAGAGACTGTTTAACGAAGCTTTGCCTCTGCATGAAATATAGCCGTTACAACATATTATTCGACTTTGTACCATCAATATTCACGACTCTGTGTGTGTGTGAGAGAGAGAGAGAGAGTTGTGGAAAAGATGCGAGACACCAAAAGAATGGCTGATTGACATTTGACCGTTACTTTGCACCAACTAATACCTACTTTATATATATATATATATATATAAATAATAACTATTTTGAATGTATCGTTTATTATTGAGGGGGTTGTTTGACGTTGATGCACATCTTTTAGAAAAGAATACATTTTATGATGTGATGTGATGAAAAATATGTGGTTAAAAAATAAAGATTTTTTTTTGAATTTACGGGTAATATTATTTTATTGAAAAATGTGATTGAAAATAAGTTTTGAAAGAATAAATTTTGAGATGAATGTGGATCAAACAGGATGTGAATAAACATTCCGTCTCTATTCTTAACATTTTTGTATCTCTTTAGATAATTTTGTTATGCGTAGTACTATTTACCTTTAACAATCATAAGCATTAGTCTATGTGACACTAATATTGATCGTCTACTATTGATTAACATAAATAAGTAATCATTTATAACACCAACAAACACCTACTTTTTCTAAAAAATAAAATAACTATTCTGAATCTATCCTTTATAATTAAATAAAAATTCTGCAATATTCTTTCTCCATTCTTGAAATTTTTGTATCTCATTAAATAAGTTTGGTAAGTATAATCCTATTTAATTTTAGTGGTGTTAAGCATTAGTCTATATCGAACTAGATTCATTGACTATTATTGATTAACATTAATTTTTAATCAATTATAAGTAATGGATCCCAAAGTCATATAAATCGATGCTTTTAACACTCGATCAGCAGTATTCTATTGGTAATCACAATATCAATATTGACGGTATGCTTTCACATTTAAATTCAAACTATGGTATTTTCATTTCATCTTCGTAGCAATGGTCACCTAGGGCTTGTTTGTCTCCTATTTTGAGAGAAGAAATAGAGTTTTGAATAGTATTTTTTTTGGAGAATATGTGGTTGAAAAGTAAAGTAATTTTATTGATTTGTGTGTAGAATATTTTACTGAGTAAATATGGTAGAAATTGTTTACTGTAACAAACAGGAGTCTATTGTGGACAACGAACTTCAATGCGATCTAAATTACTGCTAAGCAATAGTGGAGTTACGTAGCATTATTCCATTTCTATCCTAGTCACTTGTTGACATAAATGCTGTGTTTTGTGGGTTTGCTGATGGAATGTGTGTGGTGGAGTTTGAAAAATGCTCCAAAGTGGACCATCCTTTGTCACTTCCCATTATTATGCTTTCTTCGAAGGGAAAATCTACGTGTAAAATCTTAATCTTTTATCGAATGGACAAGTGGCAGTCCCCTATTGAGGGGCGAATTGACTTCACTTGTCAATTCGATAAAAGATTTGGTAAAATTTTTTGTACACGTAGCATAATCCTTCTTCTAATTGATCTTTTCAAGACCAAAACATTCTTGTTTGACACCCATTTTATGAGAATAAGAAATTTTGGAATAGTGATTGATGGGAGAATGTGTGGTGAAAAAGTGATGAAAAGTTTTAGATTTGTGTGTAATATTATTCGGAGAATGTGTGGTTGAAATGAGAAAAGAGAATGAGAATAGAATGGGTGCCAAACAGTCAAAACTTCTTGTCACTTTTTGATGAAAGGCACCTGTAATATTTCATGATTTTGGTAATTACCCCACTACTATTGTAATTGTGAAGTCACACCCTTTAACTTTACCCCACTCTAACTTCTTGTCACTTTTTGATGAAAGGCACCTGTAATATTTCATGATTTTGGTAATTACCCCACTACTATTGTAATTGTGAAGTCACACCCTTTAACTTTATTTTGTATATTTCTAGCCTCCCACAAAAAAAGAAAAAAGAAAATGTTATTCCCCACTTTGCGTACACGATGCATTTTGATAGATGATTATGTTGGACGTGTGAATCCTAATATTATATTTTTTTTCCTCGATCATATCATTAATATTTTCTTTGTATATAAAGGGGTTTAATGCGACGTATCATTTAAATTTTTGTTATCTGAAGCTTAGATGGTATGATAATGATGTATTATGGCCTTGATAGGTAAGAAAATTAGAGTTTCATCTTAAAATATCAATCTTACTAACAGAAGTAGTTAAAATCCTTATATGTAGTCTGTATTTTGATATTTAATTGATTTGAGATTTATCTTTTAACATGCCCAGCAATATGATAACTAGTTTAAATAGATCAATTTTACAATTTGCATGCTTGTCTTCTAGTTTTAATCAAATCATATTACTCGTTTAAGATTAATGGGTTCTAATATCATATTAAAACATGTAAAAATGGAAGCCAAAAGGTGGTCTGAGTTTGCCATTGCATTCCATGATTTCCCTCCATGACCTGTTGGCAGAAAGCCAGAAACCAATCTGTCTTTCCTTTTCGCAAATATTTGAGTTATGGGGTGTAATTGAATCCAACACCAGGTTGACGATTATCTTTCCTTGCCAAGTCGAGGATGACTGGTAGAAGAGCCCAGTCCTCTAATTTTAAAAATAGCTACTAAAATCATCATAGCCTTTGCTTGACAACAGTACTTATAAAAAAATGAGTTTTGAATAGTGATTTGTAGGAGAAAGTGGTTAAAAAATAGAAAAAAAATGTGAGTTTACATGTGAATATTTTATTACGTGGATGTGTGGTTGAAAATAAGTACGTAGAAAAAAGAATTTGAAAATTATAGCTATCAAATAGATTCGTTCATAAACACTCAAAACTGATACTTTAAAAAACGCAGACAACAGGTACCCAGAACTCCTAAGCAAGCCCTAAGAGTCTTGGGCTGGAATCTGTTCAGGATGTTCAGCATACAGGTTTGCTTGTTTATCCATATTTCCATAGAATAATTCTCTTTGCACAGAACTATTCATCACAGAAAATGGCCAGAATACTTACATGGGGTGGGCCTCCTGTGAGTAAAATATTGAGAAAAAACCCACCTCCTACTACTATACGTGTGTTCTGTAGTTTTCCTTGTGTACACACAGTCCGGTTGATTTCCATAATGAATAGTGAATTCTGTTCCAAGTATCATAATCTTCTTGTGCGATGGGCATCCTATAGTTAGGTTTTTCAGAGAGGAGAGCTGCTACGTGTACAAAAAATGCTAAGACGATTTTTTATTGAAAAAATGATAAAAAAAAAAAAAATGGAAAAGAAATAGATGAATCAGAGGCTGCTGTGGCAGCATATGTTGCAATTCCCCTGTAAAAGAGAAATTGCTGTTCAGAGAGATGATATATGTAGAAGCCACATGGCCCTGTGCTCCCCCCCATAACTGGCGGACATGTGGCCCTATACAGGTAAAATAACTCGACTTTTCATGGTCAAAATGGCATTCTCAATTAAAATCTTAATGATTTTTAAAATACATAAATCTTATGAATTTAAATAAATTTTCAAAGAATTTATAAAANAAAAAAAAAAAAAATGGAAAAGAAATAGATGAATCAGAGGCTGCTGTGGCAGCATATGTTGCAATTCCCCTGTAAAAGAGAAATTGCTGTTCAGAGAGATGATATATGTAGAAGCCACATGGCCCTGTGCTCCCCCCCATAACTGGCGGACATGTGGCCCTATACAGGTAAAATAACTCGACTTTTCATGGTCAAAATGGCATTCTCAATTAAAATCTTAATGATTTTTAAAATACATAAATCTTATGAATTTAAATAAATTTTCAAAGAATTTATAAAAATTTCTAATGAATTATATATATATATATA
>CAIGRH010055170.1:0-10854 GCA_903798295.1 Fraxinus nigra | reverse complement strand
CTATCATCTTCAGAATTTCTTCTCTACCGCCAATTTATTGAAGAAAAAACACATGGTTTTCTAGATAATAGTCGCCAGTCCACCAAAAATGTTAAACAAAATTTAAAAATTCTATTGATGGCCTACAACAATGGGTCATATTTGGTAGTTTTTAATAACCTTAAAAATAAAATAAAATAAAAAAAAGCTAATGAAGATTATCGAGTGCATATGACTATGATAAATGTTCGTGAAAATAAATTAACAATGAATAAATATACCTACTGAAATGTTCACGGAAATAAATAAACCGACTGATCTGATCCGTCGATAATACTATTTCAAAAATTAAAAAAAAAATAGTATATAACCAATATACCTTGCTTGTCAAAATCTGTAATCTATTTTCGTACAATTTTTTTTTTTTTTTTTACCTTTATATGTTGTTCTCCAAATATTTGAATCCAGCGAAAGATGTAGCCCCTAACAATAACAATGAGTTAAAAAGGTGTTCCACGAATATATAAATAAAATATAGTGTATAAATATTTGTAGAGTGTGAGTCCAGAACACTGTAATATAATTCGATTGGTTTTAATGCTTTTGATTTTATACTTAATTCATATGTAAGAAAATTTAGATAAGATTATCGAAATCGTATTTATGATCACTGTAATTATTCTCAGATTGTTAAAGTTCATATTCTGTTATTTATACATTGTGATGTGAATTAACTCGAAGTCAAATTAATTAGTATTATTGTGAAACAGCTCATATGTTTGGTGTATTTGGTAAATATTTAAGAATACAAGACTACATGTGTTATTCCCGTAACCACCATTAGCCAAGCGAACTCACAATTGATTACATTTATTCACTTGAGTTCTTACAAATAAGATTACTTAATTAAAATCCTATTACAAGCTTTATAAGCTTTATTTGAATGGATCTGTGACAAGAAAATCCAACGCCGACAAAAATGACGAATTATTAGATACGAAACCCTTGAGATTAGTAACAAAAAAATGACGGAATTAGGTCACTCAATTGTAAATTTCAAATTATTTTGTAGAACTGAAGGACTGAGTCATTACTAAATCAATCATCGATTTCATTTAATTTTTCTTCGTTTAGATGATCCGGTGATAAAGTTATCTCATTTTATTATATGCTGCTAAATTCATCAATGCAGCACGATATTGATGTATGACTTATTGAGAGTTCATATTGTGTATTCTCTTTAACTTGAATCTCTTAACTATTTTTAACCTTTCCCGTTAGAAAGATGATTAGAGTTGTACTCCTTATTAGTAAGGTCATCAAGTCAGACTTTTCTATATTTTATATTTAGAAATGTTAAAGTGTTAATTTTTCGTTATTTTATTTCCCCATCTTGTATTTTACAAGTTTTGGATTTTCTAATCCCTTGTTTAATTTAGAAGCATTGGTGCTTTACCTGAAAATCAAAGAATTTTTTGACAGATATTTATTAACTTCAAACATGTAGTAAAGAGACCGTTCAAGGATTTTTTTGAAAAAAAATGACAGTACGAGTTTGGCAATTCTATTTGATACCAACTAGCAACAAAACAAATTTTTTTCTGTATTTTATGATGAAACATTCCATCGCATTTTCCTTTTGCTAAAGGCTCATCTCCCTACGACAGCATCTTCTCCCAATTTTTTGAGGTTGATTGTTACCTTCCTTTACTTGAGTATCTTGTGGACTATTGTATCCACCAAGAAATTGTCCTTCAAGTAACCTGGTGTTTTTCTCTTCCTCAAGCCCTTCCTATTCCCACTGGTATTTTTGAAATAGTTGGTGCTTTCCACGGCTGGTTGAGGTGTCGATTCAGGAGCTGCCAAGAAAAAGAATTTCAAATATCTAAAATTGATGAGATACATAATATAAACTCAGATTAGAGCAAAAAAAGAAAAAAAAATAAAGATCATTCTATTACACTTACCTCCACCTAAAATACTAGGTGAAGATTGAATAACTGGAGTCGGAGAAAGAGGTAGAACAAGAGCTTGTGAAGGAGTTGGCACAGGATCCAACCCATGAGCTGGCTCACGAGTTTGTGAAAATGATGTCAAGAATAAATCAAAATCCTGCATTAGCATCTCAAAAAATTCTGTGCAAAAAATATTCACCATAATATAAAACTTCCTCACATATCAACGGAACCATGGAGTGGAGATAAGTCTCTGGTCGCTGAACATCTTATAGGACTTCGAAAAGAATAACGTAGGCCAATAGGAGAAAGACGGACAAGGGTAATCAATTCAAAATGTGGCGACTCGTTGAGCTGCTTCTCAAAAACCATTTATCAGCCTTTTGTTAGGTTTTACTTTGTTATTTGTCTCCAGAGAGTTCTACTAAGTTGTACAAATAAGGGGGTTGGGAATTGAACAGTAAGGCAGAATATGAATGCAAATGGGATAGAGTTGATGATCCTCTCAAAAGCTCAATAAATGCACTTGGGATTCTAGTACTATCAATAAACAATTACAATTCAATTCAAGCTTATTTATAATCGGTTCTTAAAGTTTCGCAACTAGTACAAAAAGCTACAAGAATTCAATGGAGTTTACATAAACCCGCTCACTCAATTAATTATCGAAAATGTATAAGTGACGTTTTTCAACATATTGTTACCATTATTTTCTTAAAGTTGCCTACCTTCTTAGGCACCAAACATCTCAGAATTGAAAAGTTGAGAAAATGAGGAAGGAAGTGACAATAAAGCACACTTTCATTTTTGCTGCTATCGGCAAAATCCTCGTGCTATAAAATATGCTTAACCCTTTTAGGCTAAAAAGGTGAAAGAAGGCAAATATTACTTCTTACTTCGTCTCTTTAGAAGCACTTGATAGACATATTACAAATTCATGAAAGTTAATTTCACTCTGGAAGGAAAGATGGTGGTAGCTTTGCCTTCGTTATATTCGTTCCAGGTGAAACTAACGATGTTCTAATCCCATTTGAGAACACTGACTTTCAAATTGAAGTCATTACCCAATCCTGTACCAGCTGCACAAACTTCCATTAGAAAACGCTGTAGAAGTGTATAAAGGTCCGAGCTAGGATATGCATATATGGAGCCTATGACACATCGCAATATTAGGATACAAATGAGATGACATCCCCGGAAAGTATCAAAATTATTTATTTGCCCTTGGTAAGGATATAAGTTCTTGTATCAATGTTGGGTAGCTCATATGGTAAAGGAGCCATTTTGTATACTAGAGGTTTGGGGTTCAATTCTTTGCTTTTCCCAATTTCGCCTAAAAAAAAAGTTCTAAGAAAAAATGGTGCACATGAAATAAGGTTCGTGCACCCCAAAATTCTATAGTCTCCCTATCAAATATGTCTCCAATGTTTTAAAAATAAAATTTAGTTGCAATACAAGTTATTATAATGCCTTTAAAAGGATTACCCTGTGACTGCCCTACGTTCTTCTTGTCTTTTTGGCTAGAATTTTGAGCAAAAGTTTCCAAGTAAGTCTTTGTCTTAGATCTCGTTCGCTCTGCAACGCCGGAATAGAATTCCCCATATTTATGTGGTAGAAAATTGCTCTGATAAAAACAGAAAAATGTTAGATAATAAGTTTGGAATAATTAGATTTCGTATTCTTCTTGGTAAAGCGAACAACTAGATATATTTTAAATTCCAGAAATATAAATGGTTCCAACAGAATTTCTTTTAGGTTTTTGCATATACTAACAAGAATTAATAGATACATATACAGAACAGTAAGTAGGTGCCAACATATATTAGAGTTTCAGAGACCAGAACAAAATGAAATGGACAACAATTTCTAGCTTCTGTATGCATCACATGCTTTGGGCAGAAGAAATACTAAAGGTTGCAATTGGCAGCAATAACCGAGCTTATACTGATCTCAATGGGCCTAAGAACCCTCATGGATTCTTGAAAATTCACTTGTTACCAATTTTTAATCGGGAAAATTGAATAATATTCAAAATGATGCAATGAGTTTTCTTAAGTACAGTTTGTGAAGAGAGCTGAAGTCATACTTGGAACATTGCGAACTATAAACAAATTTTCCGTATAATTGAGAAAACATAATAAAATAAACCGTTAGAAAGTTCCATAAGAAAGTTCTGTTATGGAATTTATCAATCTAATAGTCATCAGATGCCAATAAACTGTAATTCTTTTTACTAATAAACCTATTGGCAAAAAAGCCGACCTGTGACTGGCCGACTGGCAAATCTACCAACTCCACTAAATGGCATTTTTCTTTTCTTTTTTCTTACTCCTTAGGTTGAAGTTCAGCCATTGAAGAGTATAGCTCTATCAATCACTACAAATCTAAAAACAGGTTTCTAACTCCCAATAATAGTGAATTGAAAGTTTAATATGCATTCACGGTTGGGCAGCATAGTGATGCATTTTAGTGGTCGAGCATTGTCTTATTTGAAGATGAGGGACAATCCCAAGCAACAAAGGGCGTGACGCAGGTTATACAAGGAAGCTGCGAGCTGTTGCTGTTTTTATTTAAATTTTGTTATTATGTTAATTAACATTATTATATCATTCAGATTTTATGTAATTTTTAAGAGGGTACATTGGTTAGAACATGTCCTTTATTGCATAGGGTTTACTTTCGTACTTAAATACTAGCAGGAACATTATTTTATGCTTGGTTAAATTCTAATGAAAAGAGTCATTAGACTTATCAAATAAAAATCCTAAGATCTAATTTGGATATTGGTTTTGAATCAACGAGTTCCTCATTATGTTTCGCTACGTTTTTCTACATTACATAGTGATAGCATATGTGTGTGACCTAAAGCAGACCGACGGGGGGCGGATGGGGTGGATTCTAATACAAGCTACGTGGTTTTGTGCTTAGTACAAAACAATATAATAATGTAGTTTTCAACTTCTTTTTCTTTCTTAAAACTAACAAATATTATCGTATCCACTTTATCAAACATGCAAGCAACTCAATAAATATAACAAATAATATGTAATTATCTGAGAATCCAATTGATCTAAAATAAAATACCACGGTAATATTTTTTTCCAACAAGTTACTATACTGGTACTTCCCATGTTGATTATAATGTTACTTCTAATAGCCATCTATCTTTTCTATATCGCTATACAACTAGGTTTCTTATTGTTTATTGCCTTTGTATCTAAAAATCTCACAAATTACTGTACAAAGTCTTCTTGAAACCTGAAGATCACACGGTAAAAATCCATGTTTGGATGAACCTATAAATCAGTTCCTCTAAACAAATCTTTTAAAAAATAACTCTAGCAATGCTGTTGGCAGAGATTCTAGATGAACTATTTTACTTCTACCCCGACTAAAGAAGATTCCTGACAACGCCATTGGATGAAAGCACAAGACTCCATGTGCACTATGGTTATCTTTATTAATCAGCTCATCTGGTTTTTCTTCTTACCAAGAACTTTTAACTTAACGTTAGTAAGCTTCAGTTGAAACATTATTGAAAATTATATATATAAGTCAAGTTACCAAAATGAGGTTATTACTACTTAAACACACTCAAGGTGCTAAATCGATTTCAAGTAAATTGCGTGTCTTCTAAATTTGTCTTTTCCTAGGAACAATCTTTCCTTTCTCCATCTTGGAATCCTTATTTTTTATACTTGAAGGCCCTTCTCTCCAGAATCATGGAGAAAACTTTAATTCAGCTCATTATCTTACGTGAATTTTAATTTGTATAAATCTGAACAAGCTCATAATATGTCTCTCGCTTCATTTTCTTGATGATTTTTAATGGTCAACTTATATTATCATAGCTACATGTGCAAAATAAATCAAAATGTCCAAAATTATTTTGATTCCATAACAAACCTGNGTCAAGTTACCAAAATGAGGTTATTACTACTTAAACACACTCAAGGTGCTAAATCGATTTCAAGTAAATTGCGTGTCTTCTAAATTTGTCTTTTCCTAGGAACAATCTTTCCTTTCTCCATCTTGGAATCCTTATTTTTTATACTTGAAGCCCCTTCTCTCCAGAATCATGGAGAAAACTTTAATTCAGCTCATTATCTTACGTGAATTTTAATTTGTATAAATCTGAACAAGCTCATAATATGTCTCTCGCTTCATTTTCTTGATGATTTTTAATGGTCAACTTATATTATCATAGCTACATGTGCAAAATAAATCAAAATGTCCAAAATTATTTTGATTCCATAACAAACCTGATAGATTCACATTATTATTATTATTATTATTAAATAAACAGTAGTAGATTTAATTTATATTTTATGTTATTTAGTTGATATTGTACAAATTTATTTTATCAATTGACAACGTAAGTTTAACCAAATAAACCTTTATTCTATTAGACATTTATTTTCATGCAACTATAGAGTCAATATTTCCAATAAAAAAGTAATCATGAAAAATGAGAGATTTAATTAGAAGATGAAAGGTAAACATAAAAGAAACGTACCATTTTGTGTTGAGATAAAAGATTTCTCTGCTTTTGATGTAGCTTTGAGTTCAAGTTCCGGACTGGTTTATACAAAAATATCATTAACATGTGTCTCAAAGAATTATTTCATTTACCAAGACATTTAATCTTTTCCAGTTAATAGGATGTTGAGTTATAAAATTAATCATATAGCTGAAAGAAAAGAGAAATGTCTATAATAGACGTCTACATATAATCACTTTCTTTCCTTAGCCAATGATAATAAATTTTGAAAAGTTTAGTTCGGTGTTCAAGTGAAAAAAGATAATAAATTTTATTGAATCTTAAGCTACACTTCTTAAAGTATAGTTGGCTTTAAAATTTTATTCGAATGGTTTGTACCATCGATATATACATTCCCGCGATGTTGATTTTTACAGCAACGACTGAAATTCAATTATGGGCATGCCAATGAATTTCCAATGACTATTATTTTTATAGCAGATTCAAAGTGCACAAAAGGTAATTCGGTTTTTCATACCATACATAAGTAAATTTCAAAATATAGATTTTTGTCATAAAGTTAATCCAGCTCAGTACAATAAAACACATTTGTAGAGACTGAAATTCCTATACAGGTTCAGTGATGGACAGTGGTTACTATTTTTCTAAATCCCCAAAAGAAAAAAATGCCTACCGCCAGGTTTAGTGACGAAAACACATGGTTTTCTAGATATCATCACTAATCCGCCAAAAATGTTAACTAAATTTAAAAATTCTAATGATGACCTAGGTCATGTTTGGTAATTTTTAATAACCTTATAAATAATAAAAAAAGATAAAGAAAATTATCGAGTGCATATGACTATGACAAATGTTCACGAAAATAAATTAACTATGAATAAATATACCGACTGATTTGATCCGTCGATAATACTATTTCAGAAATTAAAATTAAAAAAAAAATAGTATATAGCCAATATATTGTTGCTGGTCGAAATCTAGCAATCTATTTTCGTGAAATAATAAATTTTACCTTTATATGTTGTCCTCCAAATATTTGAATCCAGTGAAAGATGTAGCCCTAACAATGACAATGAGTTAAAAAAAGTGTTCCACGCACATATAAATAAAAAAAATAGTGCATAAATATTTGTAGAGAGAGAGTACAGAATGGTGTAATTCAAATGGTTTTAATGCTTTTGATTTTATAATTAATTCATATGTAAGAAGAAAGTTTGGATAAGATTATCGAAATAGTATTTATGATCACTGTAATTATTATCAGATTTTTAAAGTTCAGATTCTGTTATTTATACTTAATTGGATGTGAATTAACTCGAAGTCAAATTATTTAGTATTAGTGTGAAACAGCTCATGTGTTTGGTGCATTTGGTAAATATTTAAGAACATAAGACATGTGTTAGTCGCGTAACCACCATTAGCCAAGCAAGCTCACAATTGATTACATTTATTCACTTGAGTTCTTACAGCTAAGATTACTTGATTATGATCCTATTACAAGCTTTATTTGAATGGATTTGTGACAAGAAAATCCAACGTCGACAAAAATGACGAATAATTAGAGACGAAACCCTTGAAATTAAAAGCAAAGAAATGACGTAATTAGGTCACTCAATTGTAAATTTCAAATTATTTTGTAGAACTCAGGGACTGATCAGTCGTTACTAAATCAATCATCGATTTCATTCAATTTTTCATTGTTTAGATTATCGGTTGGGTGAAAAAGTATATCTCATATTATTACATGCTGCGATATTCATCAATGCAGCACGATATTGATGTATGAGTTATTGACAATGTATATCGTGTGTTGTCTTTAAGTTGAACCTCATAACTATTTTTAACCTTTCCCTAGAAAGATGATTAGAGTTGTACTCCTTACTAGTAAGGTCATCAAGTTAGACTTTTGTATATTTTACATTTAGAGATGTTAATATTTTTAATTTTTGTTATTTTATTTTCCCAACTTGTATTTTACAAGTTTTGGATTTTCTAAGCCCTCGTTTAATTTAGAAGCATTGGTGCTTTACCTGAAAAAAGAAAGAATATTTTGACAGATATTTATTAACTTCAATCATGTAGAAAATGACCGTTCAAGAATTTTTTTGAAAAAATGATAGTATAAGTTTGGCGATACTATTTGATAACAACTAGCAACAAAACAAAATTTTGTCAGGATTTTATGATGAACATTCCAGCGCATTCTCCTTTTGCTAAGGCTTCTCTCCTTACGACAGCATCTTCTCCCAATTTTTTGAGATTGATTGTTGTCTTCCTTTTCTTGAGTATCTTGTGGACTATTGTATCGACCAAGAAAGTTTCCTTCAAGTAACCTGGTGTTTTTCTCTTCCTCAAGCCCTTCCTATTCCGACTGGTATTATTGAAATAGTTGGTGCTTTTTCCACGGCTGGTTGAGGTATTGTCGTATTGATTCAGGAGCTGCCAAGAAAAAGAATTTCAAAAACCAAAAATTGATGAGATATGAAATACAAACTCAGATTAGTGCAAAAAAATAAAAATGAAAATAGATCATTCTTTTACACTTACCTCCACCAATAATGCTAGGCAAAGATTGAATAACTGGAGTCAGTGAAAGATGTAGAGCAAGAGTTTGTGAAGGAGTTGACACAGGATCCTTCCCATAATCTGGCTCACGAGTTTGTGGAAATGCTGCCAAGCATAAATCAAAATTCTGCATTAGCATCTCAAAAAAGTTTGTGCAAAAAATTTTCACCATAATCTAAAATTTTCTCACATATCAACAGAACCATGCATAAAACGGAGATAAGTCCCTAGTCGCTGAAACGTATGCCAATAGGAGAAAGAGGCAAGGAAAAGGGTAATCAATTCAAAATGTGGCGACTCATTGTACAGCTTCTCAGAAACCATTTATCAGCGTTTTGTTAGGTTTTAGTTTGTTATTGTTTCCAGAGAGTTCTACTAAGTTGTACAAATAAGGGGGTTGGGAAGTGAGCAGTAAGGCAGAATATGAGTGCAACTGCGAGAGAGTTGAGCATCTCAAAAGCTCAATAAATGCACTTGGAATTCTAGTACTATCAATAAACAATTACAATTCAATTCAAGCTTATTTATAATCGGTTCTTAAAGTTTCGCAACTAGTACAACAAACTACAACAATTCAATGGAGTATCTTTACTTAAATCTGCTCACTCAATTAATTATCGAAGACGTATAAATGACGCTTTTCAACATATTGTTACCATTCCTTTCTTAAAGTTGCCTTAGGCACCAAACATATCAAAGTTGAAAAGTAGAGAAAATAAGGAAGGAAGTGACAATAAAGCACTCTTTCATTTTTGCTTCCTTCGTCTCTCCCTATCAAATATGTCTCCAATGTTTTAAAATAAAATATCGTTGTGATCTTGTCTTTTCGGCTAGCATTTTGAGCAAAAGCTTCCAAGTAAATGTTTGTCTTAGATCTCATTCTCTCTGCAATGCCTAAATAGAATTCCCCATATTTATGTGCTAGGAAATCACTCTGATAAAAATAGAAAAATTTTAGATCATAAGGTTGGAATAATTAGATTTCGTATTCTTCGTGGCATGGTGCACAAAAGATAATTGGGTTTTTTCATACCATACATAAGTAAATTTTCACAATATAGATCTTTATCATAAAGTTAATTCAGCTTCGCTACAATAAAACACATTTGTAGAGACTGAAATTCCTATACTGGTTCAGTGATGGACAGTGGTTTTTATTTTGTTAAATCCAAAAAAAAATAATAATAATAAAAAGCTTACCGCCAGATTTACTGACGAAAACATATGGTTTTCTAGATAATCGTCGCTAATCCACCAAAAATGTTAACTAAATTTGAAAATGCTAGTGACGACCTAAAATGATGGGTCATGTTTGGTATGGGTTAACCTTATAAATAATAAAAAAGATAATGAAAATTATCAAGCGCACACAATTACGAAAAATGTTTATGAAAATAAATTAACAATGAATAAATGTACCAACTGTTCTGATCCGTCGAAAACACTATTTCAAAATAACCAATATACCGTTGCTTGTCAAAATCTAGTAATCTACTTTTGTAGAAAACTAAATTTTACCTTAATATGTTGTTCTCTAAATATTTGAATCCAGTGAAAGATGTAGCCAATAACAATAACAACACATATAAAAGTAAATAAATAGTGTATAAATAGCTGTAGAGAGCGAGTACAAAACAGTGTAATTCAAATGGTTTTAATGCTTTTGATTTTATCCTTAATTAATATGTAAAAATAAAATTTAGATAAGATTATTGAAATGGTATTTTATGATCACTGTAATAATTCTCAGATTCTATTATTTATAATGAAATGATATACACAATTATAGATGAATTAAGAATCATGTTTGGATGAAATTAGAACTCTAACTCAATTCCTCAAAAAAAAAAAAAA
>CAIGRH010055166.1:0-10697 GCA_903798295.1 Fraxinus nigra | reverse complement strand
TTTTTAGAATATAAAAGTGGAATCTTTAATTAGCATTTTCGCTCATGCTGTTGTTCTTGTTTTAACTAACAGTTCAATTATATATATGCATCAAGTAAATCAAATTAAAAGTTGAACTTGTGAGTCTTCACCAGCAAAATTTACATTCTGTTAAGAAGAAGAAATGGGTGTGGTTCCAGAAGAAGTCATTAATCAGTTTGAAGCCTTAATGGAGGAAGGTCTGCTCTAATTCATCTTAATTTTTCGAACACTTTTCTTATTACTCTGGCTTTATATTTGTGACCACTTTTTTTGGGGGAATTTATGCAGTTGAGGAGCCACTCAAGAGAACTTTTCAGGTTTACGTTGTTGACTTTGCTCTTTAATTATTTGTTTATTGATTTTAAGTATTTTTCTCTGCCTGATCTGCTCCTTATTAGTGATCAGAATATTCAAAAACTTCTTTTATTTTATTTTTGTGACTCCAGTTATATGCAAACAAGTTATGTATTGTATTTTTATGCTCTTCAATTGTGTAAACTAGTAATGTTCATGCTCCCTATCGATTTTTTGTTTATATGGTATTTTTCTCGTTCTTAATCTTTAATCTGTTATGCGAAAAGAAGAACAAATACGAACATGATTATTTGAGTATTATCCTACTTTCTCAATACTTCCACTGCCGGATCTTGTTGCAACGGTTCTTGTACTGCTCATATATATGTATGTATCATTTTGTTTAAACTTGCTTTCGGATTAATTTTTCCGCAGCTACTTTACAACCTGCGGCTATGATTTTAGTTTTTCTTCTCTATATAGTTAGGATCTATTTACATAGTCTTACAATTGAAACCCTGTTGGGTTGTTTGTATGGAAATTCTTATCAGTTCTTTTAAAAATTCAGAATATTCATCAAGGATATCCCAGAGAACCTTTAATTCGCTTTTTGAAGGCGAGAGAGGGAAATGTTACGAAGGCCCTCAAGATGGTTAGATGAAGTTCTTTCTGATTTATATTAGCATTCGTTATGTGAAATTATGTTATTCACTAAATTCCATTTTACGGAAATGTTGATGGTGATGATATTTCAGTTGGTTGATTGTTTGAATTGGAGGGTGCAAAACGACATTGATGATATTTTAGCGGTGAGTGATCATGTTCTCAGCTGTTGTGTTATTTTACTATTTATGAAAAAGTTATGCGAACAATTTGATGTGCATGAGCTCAGGAATGCCGAGAATCTATCTACCATTTTGTATTTGTGCTTGTTAGGGGGTGGGGTGGGTGGGGTCTGGAAGTATTAACCAATATTTCCTCTCTGATTCTACCATTATTTCTTGTTGCAGAAACCCATTGTTCCCACCGAACTTTACCGAGCAATACGTGATTCACATCTTATAGGATTATCGGGTTACTCAAAAGAGGTTCTCATTGTTGAATTTGTTCTGCAATTTATATTTGTATTTCCATACACTCATACCTCATTTGAAGCAACTGGAACAAGTTCAATTATACTTCATCAACTACATAGAGATAGTTTACTTTCCTTTGATATGAACTTGCTCATTCTAATAAGTGGCCCCTTTTTTTGAATAGGGTCTCCCCGTCTTTGCTCATGGAGTAGGTCTGAACACATTTGACAAAGCATCTGTAAGGCCTATTGATAATTATCTTATTCTCTTTCAGTTAAAATATCCACTCCAGATATAACTCTTTGTAATTTTATATTTGCCCCATGCACACTCGATGTGGTATCATAAAAAATTTTGTATGGCCATAGACGAAATCCCCTGAGTTCATTTTTGCTGCCTGGACCTCCGTATTCGTAGGTTTTTTTTTTTCCTTTGACACAGGATAATCCAGATAGAATCGTGTCCATATTTTTCATTTGTAATTAATTCCTTAATATGTCTGCAATTGATATCTCTGTTGCTTAGAAGTTTTAGTAATTCTTAATCTCCAACTGAATATACACATGCAATTTTACCCAATGATTAGGGGAGAAGATTGTTGCTATTTAACTCAAACCAATTTATATTGAGAGGGGCCAATGCTTTGATATTCTCATGTGCCACATGAATTGAGCACTGAAATCTAAAAAGGACATTATCTTGTATTGCTATATTATATGGGGGAAATGAATAGTACTCAACTTGAATAACCAACATGATGTAATATCAACACATTCACACTGGAGAATGAAATTCTGGTATTCAGCATCTATAGATAAACTATCAAGAAGACTTACCTGAAAAATCAATTATTAATTTTTTTTCTTTTGTTGGAAAGGCTTGATATGAAGTGATCAGTTCAAATTTTTTGTGTTGGATGGTAAAACATATAGATTTTATTGCCTAAAATAATTTCCTTTCCCTCAAAACACTGACCTTTTCACATGCAAATTAATCCTTCTATGTTTCTTATTGCTTAGTGTCAATTCAACATCTTTCTTGCATCAATTTCTTTCTTTATTTGCAGGTTCATTATTATGTACAATCCCACATTCAGATCAATGAATATCGGGATCGTGTCATTTTGGTGAGCACATACTTGCTATTCTTTTTTACTTTTTCCTTTTATATCCATTTTCTGTACTCATAATTTATTTGTTGTAGCCTGATGCAACCAAAAAGTATGGGAAGCACATTAGCAAATGTGTAAAGATACTAGATATGACTGGCCTGAAGTTTTCAGCATTAAGCCAAATAAAGGTACATTGGCAGCAAGTTGTTATATGGCTTCCTGCCTATGATTTCTCCTTTCACTTGTTCTGTGTTGTATAGTTTCTTAGCTTTGATGCTAATTTTCCTTTTTGTTGCAGCTCTTAACTATTATTTCTTCCATCGATGACCTAAACTACCCGGAGAAAACAGTTACTTATTATATTGTCAATGCCCCATATATCTTCTCCGCTTGTTGGAAGGTTTATCCCTCGTTATTGTCTTTTACCGCATTCAAATATCTAATTTTCACAATGTAGTTGAAGTTTATGGCTTATAGATATCTTTTCAAATTCAGTTAGAAGTAAATGTATTTTAAATTTTATCTTATGAAAATCAAATACTTATTCGTTTGTAAATTTACGTCTGAGCTGTTATCAGGTTGTCAAGCCCCTTCTGCAGGAGAGAACAAAAAAGAAAATCAATGTATTATCTGGTTGTGGACAGGATGATCTATTGAAGGTAGTGCTTTCTTATAATTTGAAGACATAGTTGATGTCTGGATTAGGAACCATTATGGCATAATTGGTACGGTGGATTGGATAGAGATTGATGTTATTAAAAAGGATCAAGAAGCTAAAGTCTTGTCATCATATTGTCGAGTCTTGTTATTATTGTGTACCAAACAATCACTAAAACAATTTCATATTAAGGAACTGGCTCATGTTATAGTCCCACTAGGAAAACTTTACGCCACTTGCTACTTCTCCTCACTTTTCGTTTTTTGACAAGATCTTTATCATTGTTTGCATGTTTGGTGCAGATAATGGATTATTCATCCCTTCCCCATTTCTGCCGTAAAAGAAGTTCCGGCTCTTCAGAACATTCAGACAGCTATGTCGACAATTGCTATTCCTTGGACCACCCCTTTCACCAGCAACTTTACAATTATATTAAGCAGCAATCCCTGATTCGTGAAATTGTCAAGCCGCGAAAACAGGGATCTGTGCACGTGACTTTGCCTGAGGATGCTGTCGAAGGAGTAGAGATTGCAAAGACTCTAGAATCTGAATTAGAGAAATTGAAGGACCTCAATGAATGTCGCGAATCATTGGAGGACCTGAGAATCGATAATGGTAAGTACTAGAAGATCAATTCATCTTGTTTTGGTAGGTGCTAAATCACATCCAACAAAGATCTCTTGTTCTTAACACTAACCATTATAGTATAATCTAGTATAAGTGTATCACGTAGATCTTTTGTGGGTTAACTTCCACATATGATGTATGTAATTTACATGTTAGCTAAATTTGGGTTTTTTTTTTTTTTTAATTTTTTTGTGATAAATTTAAATGATTGTAAACATCTCAATGTGGTTATATCTGGAGTTCACAATGGATACTAATTTTCTTTTCTACTAAACGATTAATCTATTCCAAACATTGAATTGAAAAAAAAATAATAAAAAAAAATCATTATTTTACAGCCTTTTCTGGATGTCTTCATTTTACGAACCATCTATATCTAGAATACAGAATGTTAATTGGTAAAAATTTTGTATACGAAAAATGTAAGGATCTCTCGATATTTTGGTTTGCTTCAAATTCGCAGAACGTTCACGTTATGTCTCTTGAGAAATATAAGACACTCCAACTTCGCTCTGTTCTTTTAGGCGCCACTTCTGGAGTTCACCCTCCACTACCCTTTTCGCAGCTTCCGCCATTCCTGCTCTCTTTAGAGCATCCTCAATTTCTGACTGTAGATCCTCGTTCTCTTTTAAAGTTGTCTCCACTTTCTTTAGCAATTCTTTTTCACTTCCATTTATAGTTTCCACTTGAGCCATGGCAGTTGCCACTTTAATATCTGCCTCATGCCCGATTGCTTCAATTTTCTTCTTCAGTGATTCAAATTCCTCCACCGACAATTTGATCCTCCTACCAGATCCTCCGTTTGAATCAGGTTTTGGTGAGTTATGAATTTGATCATCTGCTAGTCTCTCTGCAGCCTTCGCCTTTTCAACCTCTGTTAATGCAATTTGCAGTTTTTCCTCCGCTTCCTTGGTTGCAGTTCGTGCTTCTTCAGCTTCTTGCTTAAGTACTTCAGCTTTTTTCTTCACTACTTCTACTTCCAGTCGAGTATTTTCAGCTTCTGTCAATAGCTTCTCAAGAGCCAAATGTGTACCATCAGATTTGGTTTCCCCTGAAATTGCTGCTTCCAATTCAGTTTTGCTCTTTGCAAGATCAGCTTGCATACTCTCAGCAGCCGATTCTGTTTTGACTGCCTTCATCTCTGATTCTGAATGCTCCCTCTTCACATTCTCCAGTTCCAGTTTAAGTGATTCCACTGAACATCGTAATGGGTTTTCTTCTGCTACAATTTCTTGCAGTGCCCTTTTAGCATCATCAAGCTCACAAGCTATAGTTCTTAAAGAAGTCAAATCCGAAGCCTTTACATCATTCAGCTGTTCTTGCAAAACCTTGATTGTCTCTGTTGTCTCTTCAAGCTTCCCCTCGAGATTTTCACCAAGCTCAGGATCATATTCTGCTTTCAAACACCTAATTTTCTTGTCAACTTCTTCCTTGGCCGTTTTATGGTTTAATAGATGGGCTTCCTTTTCTGCAATAAGCTTCGAATGTTGTTCTCGAGCCTGGATCGAGGCAAGCTTTACTTGACCGATTGTTTCATGCAAGGAGGTAACTTCTTTTGAAAGCTGGCTTAACCTCTCTTGATTAACTTTAGCGGTATGTTGGGCTTCTTCTTCTTCTTGAAATGCAGCCAATTTTGCTTCCAATGCTGCATCAAAATCCTGCCTGAGATTTGTAAGTTCTTGTTTTGTAGAAATAAGTGCAGCTGCAGAGGCCTTATACAGTTCTCTTTCACTGTCAACATCTAGCCTCCATGAATCATCACCTAGTTGAGTTCTTATGGATTTCTGCTCTTCAAGTTCTTTAGCTCGTTTTTTCGCAGCTTCTGTAGCTTCAAATGCTGCTTGTTTGGATTCACTAAGGTTTTCAAGCTTGTTAGTTAGTTCTTGCAGGGTTCTATTAGCCCTCTTCAAATCGCGTAATGCTTGAGCCTTTGCAATTTCTGCGCTTCTAAGTTGTTCCCTGTAATACTCGAGTTCTTTAAGGGTCAAGTGATGTTGCGTCTCCTTCTCTAGCACTCTCTGCTGCACGAAAGTTTTAAGTAACAACAAGATCTAGACAATTGCATTGAGCAATATATAATTAATGCATTCTACCTCTTCGAGAGTCTTCGTCTTCTTCAAGACAGGCTTTGTTTTGGGCGAGGCTCCAGCTTCGCCAAATAAACTTACAGCAGCCTTGACAGATTGAAATGGTGCTCTAGTGTCGATCTCTCCAACATCCCGTTTAGGAGAACTTATCGACCTTGGAGTTCCGATAGATGTCGGAGAACTAAGAGAGCCTGGAGAACCCACAGACCTTGGAGAACCCGAGCCATTCTGACCTGTTCTTACGCTAAAACCGAACATTGTGCAGTTTCCTCCACAACCTGCAAAACCAGTAAACATTTCAACCATAATCTTCCAACTTCCAACATTTTCTCCAGATATTAGACCGAATTGCAAGGGACTTGCTTCCAAATTTAACATTCAAATAGTGAAAATTGCAACTTTTGTAAGAAAATGATACAATTCTTGAAGATACCCCTTTCGTTTCATTTTGACAAAGATTGCCCTATTCAAGAATCATCAAAACCAAAATGAATACGGACATTTAGTTAAAAATAAAAATAAAAAAAAATGACCCATTTATTCATTATAGATTTTGAAAAAGACATAAATTTGCCCATTCTTGGCAATTCCACATTTTATAAGCGAATACAAAAGTATGGCCAGATTAGAAATACGAACAAAGAAGAAATAAAGTTACGTGACCTCAAAATTGTTCACTTTCCTTGTCTCTTCGTATTGGATTCAAACAACAGGCATCAAATGTATGATTTAGCAGAAAAATATGGTAATGGGATCATTGTTCATTTTTTTCTCCGAAAACCCTTTAATTTGTTGGATGTAAAAATTCCAAAAACTGTGTTTTTCATTTTCTTGAATTGAGAAAGAGAGAAAATATGTAAGGTAAAATTCAGATGTTTTGCAACCATACAAATGCAAGCAAAATAAAGGGTCTTGTAAATAGATCATTGCTTTTGAAAAAAAAAAAAAAATTCCATGTTTTTCTCCTAACCATTGAACAAAATATTTGAGCAAAGGCCTATTTTTCACCCGAATTTCGTGCTCTCCTCTAGCCAGTTAGGCAGCTTTTCAATATTATTTTTAATACACATTAAATAATAATAAACCCATTTCTAATCATCATTTTCTACAACAGTTGCAATCTTTTTGCCACCTCCAACAATTTTTCTGGAGTTCACTGCAATTTTACATGACATGATAGCAATACAACCTACAAACCTTGGGTTTAAATTCTATATTAGCAGCTAATGATTCAAACCCTGGAGCTTCAACAATCATAACACAACTACTTAGAGTGCTAACGGTTAAAGGGGTACAGTACAGATCAAGTGCATGATACTACACCTTTCATAAAGATTTCCACGTACTTTTGGAGAATCGTCAATTGTATAAGCAAATCCACTTTATTTCGGGGGAGAAACTGGAGGAAGCTGAATCAATATGATCTTCAACTCTATCTCCCCAGACTCCACATCACAAAGCCTCAACCAAACATTTTGAACCACCTCGCCATTTTCCCAATTTATTGAACTGTCAGCAGCTAGACAGTTGTCGCTATCTGGGATAACCTTCCTCAGTGTTGTTCCATCAGTTGCGACCCCAAGGATCTGCCTCAATCTGGCAGCAGCAACTAGCGGTTGAAGGTTTATTTGAGCGTGTCCCATCTTGTCATCCGCCTTGAAACGGTCTTTATCAAACACTTCCTATAAAATTGCAGTATCAACTTCATTTCATTTACTGTAGCATAGAGGTATATAGTTACGCATAATTCAAAAAATTTCTTTCCTATTTTATTATCTCATTTTAGTTTCTTTACATGGTAAAACTTATATGTTCCATGATATTCTCTTTAATGGAACCATTTTAAGCTACTTCTACTGTGTGCAAAAAATAAAGGAGTTTATTCCTACTAAAATACCATCTTCTCAGATAATAGGATGGAATCTTTCAAGGATCTTGAACAAAAGTCAGGGCTTGGGGAAGTTAACATCCACGATGGTGAGTTAATGTATTAAGAACGTTATTAGAATTAAACTGCAAATTTCTGGTTTCTCCCATAAAATTCTGAAATCGGGACAAAAGTTTTAGCAAGTAGAAATACTAAGAACTATAGATAACCTTTTAAAGCATTCTTCCAGCAAAAATAAGATTGTGTTAAAGCTGGATTGACGATTGAAGTATTAGAAACATACCAATTTGAGAACCCCAAAAGGTTCTGAAAGAGAGAAACTAAATTCTTCATTCCAAGTAGGATTAAGGCAGCTGTTTATAACCTTGGTCTTTGCTGTCTGGAGACAAAAGGAAAGCTACAAAACTTGATGGTTTACAAATCAAACGAAATCCAAGAAATCATATCAATACACAACTCGATAGCATCATAAGATGACAATGAAACTCATAGAGTTGAGATCGCCCATATATACAGACACAGATTTAGCTATCCCTTTGCACTGGTCTCCAATATTGAATATCTTGAAAATATACTACAGTTGTTCGATGAATACCAAAAGTGCATGGCCGTGTCGTAATAATTACGGTTCTGTCTAAGTGGATATGCAATACTACTCTGGAAAAATCACGAAATATTCGTTTGTGCCAAACCAATGTATGCACGGAAAGAAGAAATGGATAGAGATCCTACTGCACTTATAATAATGAAGCAAACATAACCGTAAATCATGGAGAGTGAACAATGAATTATAAAGGAACAAAATGATGGTACTGATTAACCCAAAGAGAAACACCATACAGAACAAGAAAATATGTCAACCTGGTCCCCTAGCTTGAGGATAACATAAGGGTCACTGGTCTTGAAGTCCCGGATAACCAATTTGTATCCTCGTATAACAATCACTTTTATCTGCCCCAGTTCTTCTTCCATATCCTGGCACTAGAAAATAACTTGGTAATAAGATCAAAACTGCATTTTACAGAAATGCAATACAAAGTAAATTATAAATTGAGCAAAATAAAGTATAATCCTTTTTCACTTTAGAAATTATTCTGAAGATCATATTTCAGGCAATAAAACTATCAAAAAATGCGATCGCACTACACAATAAAACAAGTAAAACGATACAAGAAAAGCTATAGAAGCCCAGCAGCTATTGATCTAAAGCAACCATCAGATTGTGCAACATTTAGCAGAACATAGGCGAAACTGAAACATATATTAATTCAATTAATCATTTCCATAAATACTCAATTGAGCAGCAAATTCTTGATTAAAGAAACACAACCCACTTTTCACCCTATATTTAAAATTCATCCAACTGCAGAAATCATATAAATAAAACCCCAGATTTGACAAGGAATATCATAACAAAAACGTAACCTTACATTAATCAGCATATAAGTAGAATTAATGATGAAAATGGTGGACTTAAGCATATACCTAACATAGCAACTGAATTAAAGCATTTCTCGACAGCTACACATTGTATTCATGGTCTTTCAAAGAAAATGAATCAAAAACCATGTTTGAGCAAAAGGATAAAGAAAAGAAAATGATTGAAGTGAAAATAAGAACGAAGACATAATATACTAACCGAAACGCCGACGGGCAAAAGAGTTCAAGTTAAAATGCTCCTGTACTATGAAAATCGAAGAGCTCTCATTCAGATGAAAAATGCTGCACACTTTTGACAACCCTCTCGCGAATTGCTGGGAACCCCCTTTGTGAATTGTAGTGAGATTTGCTGCTGGTTTGAAAAGGAGAGTAATCATTAACAAATATTCATACTTTCTTTATACATGAATTTGCTGATTAAATTATTTAACAGCAACTTTAAAACAATATATATATATATATTGTTTTAAAGTTGCTGTAAATTATATATATATATATATATATATATATATATAATGTTAGGAAGTAATTATAATTTAATTATTATTTCTCCTGCATAATTTTTATTCACACATTTTATAATTACATAAATTTCAATTACTCACCATAGTATTGTAACATTTATATCGAGCAACAAGCTTAACTTTGGAATTGTAGGGAGATTTTAGCCCACATTTTGGTTTTACAAAAAGTTAAATTTTTAATAAATTTTGATAAAAATTAATGAAATTTTGTAATTAAAAAATTGATAAAAGTTATGAATCACGTTAAATGTATAATTGAAAATGAATTTGAAGAAAAATAAATTAAAAAAAAAAAGCTTAGTGGGTTAATACTCAAATGTTCACACCTACATATTCGTAAAAAAATAAAAATAAAAATAAAAATTGTGATTTTAAAATTAATGAATTAGTTGAGTAGAACTTTAAGCCCTATTTGATAGGAAGATTTTTCTATGGAAGTTGAAAATTATTTTCCATTTTACACATTTCATGTTGTCTGATAGGAAAATTTTTCTAGACAATTGATTTTCTAAGCAACTCTTTTTTTTTAAATTTTTTTTTGTAATGAAAACAAATTTTATCTCAAATTGTAACAATTATATTTATTTAATGGACAATTTTCATGGAAAATAAAGTCAAACGAACACAAAAAAATTCAATATTTCAATATTTTCAGATGAAAAATTATACTAATCAAACATAATTAATTGATAATTATTAATAAATTAAGTTTTAGACAATTTAATTTTCTGAAATTCATTTTCTTTTACCTAAATTTCATTCTTACAATTAAACGGATCCTAAAAGTATAGTGTAAGGCCCCCAACAAAAGTACAATTATGGTGTTTGGTGGGCTAAATACTTTACCGGGTGGGTAACGTGAGTTGGGTATCCGTATCACAAAAGTTATAGACACGTGTCAGTGGATAAGACCACGTACTATCTGATGACTTTATCAACTGCCTGCGCGCAATTAAGAGGAAAAAAAAAAA
>CAIGRH010055141.1:0-21092 GCA_903798295.1 Fraxinus nigra | reverse complement strand
CTCTTAGTTCTTGTTTGATACACATTAAAATTTTTATTTTCATTCTTATATTCATTTTCAACCACACATTATTCAATAAAATAATATTTTTCATCACATCAATAATTTTTCCATATTTGTCAATCAGCATTCTCCATTAATATACTATTTAAAAATATATTCTTCTAAAATAATGGGGTTCGAAAACACTCTTAGAATTTTGTGGGAATTTGCTAAAATTCATTAAAATCTCATAAAACAACACTCACTCTAGATTGAGAATATCCCCTTTATAGGCTTTGACAATCATTACAAGGAAGGCTTTCCAAAGCAACAAGCTTGAGCTCTCAGCACTTGGCAATAGAAGCTTTAGTTGACTGTCTCAGCAAGTACTTTGCAGAAGTGATGTTTCAGTGTATCTTGAGGCGGAAAAAACTTCTTCATATAATGGAACATTTAGGGCTCGTTTGGTACGGATTCTCCAAATTCTATAGTAAATCAATTCCCATTTTCAACCACACATTCTTCAATAAAATAATATTTTTCATCACATCAATAATTTTTTCTTCTTTTTCAACCACACATTTTCCATCATATCACTATTCAAAATCAATTCTTCCGCCAAAAAATCTCTCCCAAACAAGCTCTTAGATTTTAATAGATTTCAATAAAATCTTTTAAAATATCAACCGTGGACATTTGAATTTATAATAACTTTTTAAAAAAATAAAAATCTTATTTTCTTTTTTCTTCCACGCTAACACTTATTTAATTCATAATCCACCAAAAGTTTTTAAGAAGACGACCCATTAGTACCAAGAGCACGAGGACTATTGCCTATATTATCATGAAGGCGGTGCCGACTCAAATCTTGACCATGGACGTTAAATTGTTGTCATTGTTGCTTTCTTCGTGGTGATATTGGATGGAAGGAGTAGCGACGTTGTTGGTGGTGGGGTTGGGGTTGGCGTGATTTCGAATGTGTTATTTCTATTGCTAATAGTACCATAGACAATACCATTACCGTTGCCATTGTTTGTGGGTGGAGCAGTGGAAGAGATTACACTCTTATACAAGTGCTGATCTCTTTTGCCAAAAGTGNCCAAGAACACGAGGACTATTGCCTATATTATCATGAAGGCGGTGCCGACTCAAATCTTGACCATGGACGTTAAATTGTTGTCATTGTTGCTTTCTTCGTGGTGATATTGGATGGAAGGAGTAGCGACGTTGTTGGTGGCGGGGTTGTGGTTGGCGCGATATCGAATGTGTTATTTCTATTGCTAATAGTACCATAGACAATACCATTACCGTTGCCATTGTTGGTGGGTGGAGCAGTGGAAGAGATTACACTCTTATACAAGTGCTGATCTCTTTTGCCAAAAGTGGTCTTCTTGTTATACATCCATACTTGGAATACCCTTTTGTTGACACCAATTTCACTATCGAATTTTGTGATTGAATCTTCATCTCTTTCTATATTTCCACCCAACTCATGCAATGAAATGGAGCATTTTTTTTCCTTGTGATCTAGCGTGAACCTTGTCATGAAATGCATCTTGCCATTGGGATTTGATGACAGAGGTGCGGGTGTAGATTTGGGAGTGGTGGAAATTGGTGTATTGCCGTCGGATGAGCCGTAGCCAAGGGCTAACAACATGTAGGGTGCTGAGGGGGTAGTAAGATGAAGAGATAGAATAAGGAGAAAGTGAATTTAAGCTGCTGTTATTCTCACGATTTGCCAATATCGACGGTGGAGGATGATAGCGATGGTGTAGCTGGTAGTAAAAAACAAGTGTGGTGTTAGCGTGGATTATTTTAATTATTTTATTTGGGACTAGTTTGTATTTTGTTTTTTAAAAAACTTGGGACTACAATTGTAATTAAGTTCCCCATTCAAGAAGGCATTGTTTATGTCAATCTGTCTTATACTCCAACCCTTTGAGACTACAATTGTGAGAATTATCCTTACTGTAGACGCATTAATTACTGGACTGAAGGTCTCATGATAGTCCACCCCTAAAGTTTGCAAGAAGCCTTTAGAAACCAGGCTCTGCAGTATTTTCCCTTCAATGTTGCGTTTGACTCTGAATTCCCACTTGCTTCCTATCACTCTTTGACTATCCATTGGTAGTACTAGTTTCCAGGTTCTGTTTCGTACGGAGGGGGTAAGCCACATCACTACCTACGATGATGATGCCTTCCATAGCTGGATCAAGCACCATAGAGGAAGCCATTGCACAGAAGAGTAAACCCCTTGCAATGAGGTACAAATTATAAATGATAAATAAAACAAGCCAAAAAGCTTCGAAAAATAGGGACCTCAACTCCCTTTTATCAAAAGTTCAACAAATATTTGAAATTCACAACTTCGGACAACAGGGACCTTAACTTCCTTCATAGAACATTAGCAAAATGTTTGAAGTAAACTGTTTCGGCATATAAGGACTTTAGCTCAGTTAAAACCTCTATAAATCATAAGGCGAAGGAAGGAAGAGGCACTATCTTGAAGGTCACCCTACTTGCGCAAACTACTTATCTCAATTTTACTTTTAAGTTCATGCATTACAAAAATAATCATACATAGACTTGAGGGACTATTGTTACGCCTCATTTTTGAGTCTTTAGAAAGAGGCGCCACTGTCACGAGTTTTATACAACGTGAATTTATGCCGCAAGTGTACAGTGCCAAGTTTTGTAATATAGTATGAAAGTTAGGATGTCGAACCCAAAAAAATAAAAATCTTATTTTCTTTTTTCTTCCAGGCTAACACTTATTTAATTCATAATCCACCAAAAGTTTTTAAGAAGACGACCCATTAGTACCAAGAGCACGAGGACTATTGCCTATATTATCACGAAGGCGGTGCCGACTCAAATCTTGACCATAGACGTTAAATTGTTGTCATTGTTGCTTTCTTCGTGGTGATATTGGATGGAAGGAATAGCGACGTTGTTGGTGGTGGGGTTGGGGTTGGCGCGATATCGAATGTGTTATTTCTATTGCTAATAGTACCATAGACGATACCATTACCGTTGCCATTGTTGGTGGGTGGAGCAGTGGAAGAGACTACACTGTTATACAAATGCTGATCTCTTTTGCCAAAAGTGGTCTTCTTGTTATACATCCATACTTGGAATACCCTTTTGTCGACACCAATTTCACTATCGAATTTTGTGATTGAATCTTCATCTCTTTCTATATTTCCACCCAACTCATCCAATGAGCTGGAGCATTTTTTTTCCTTTTTTGACTGTTATTGATAAAAAAGTGCAAAAGTCGGGTGGAGCTGTTTGAGTTTGGGCCCAACTTGACCGTCTAATCGACTTTTTGGGTTGGATGAAATCGAACTCAAAATGGAGGAACGTTACTTGAAAACTAACTTGAATTGATCCCAGTCAAGTTCAAAGCGGATCGCTATTTAGTCAATTCGAGTCACATCGGGTCGGTTTGACCATTTCAAAGGTGAAATACCCTTGAAAATTTTTAATTAAATTTTTAAATACCAAACAAAAATTACTCGAAACACGTAGACTTCCAAACTACGAAACCTACTTGAATTAGCATAGTTAGTTCAGATCGTGTCGATTTCGCAGTTTGACAGGTAAAATGTCCATACCCTAGTTATTGAAATATGAAATTGGTGACAGAACAATGGTTTTAAGTTGCTCCATCACTAACCTATTAACTTCATGTTCCTAATAGTTCGAAAGTGTATTTTTTCAGTGATTAATTGCACATTAGATTATCTTTGCTTTATAAGCATGGTTCCGCACATTTTATAAATCGTTTGGACATGTTACTCAAGAGTATGATTGATAAGTGTGTTTTTGTATATTTATTTAATATCTAAATATATTTATTATCGATGCAAATAGTTGATATCGACTCGCAATTGGATTATAAACCCCAAATTGAAAGAGAACAAGGCAGAGTGAAATGAAAATGTACAAAATTATGAATATGGGAAATAAAATACAGAAGTTGGAAAGTTGAAGGATCATGGAATGCAGTTTATGGAGGGCATAATTGAAAGAAAAGTCAAAGCTTGAGGAACAAATTGTACACTATCACAGTTGAGGGACTGAATGTGCAAAATTTTAAAGGTATTAAGTGAGAAAAAAAAAAGAGAAATGAAATGAAACCATTTGGAAGAGACTTCTTCCTCCTTTCCATTTTCATTTTCTTTCTTTTTTTCTTATTCCTTTTCCTTTGATTTTTCTGGGCATTTTGGGGGCAAAATTAAGAGTACAAGGAGAATACATCCAAAGATTTGGAGAAATATTCGGGAAATTCAAGAGTAAGCTATTTCATATTCGAAATTCTAACAAAAAGGGATTTTACAACATTGTATCTTCTCCATTATTTTGCCAAACTTGAAATGTATTGTATGAAATATTCTCCCTTTTATCATTTTTATGATTTATATGACATGGGTTAAGTATTTTTATTGGGATTTATGTTTGAAGTTAATCTAACTTTAATAATTTGAATCTTTGTGTTTTAATGTTAAAATGATTTTTTCCATGCATATCCACTATTGTATTTCTTGAATTTTCATTTATGTGGTGAAATAAATGATTATGTTTAGTGATTTGTACACTGTTCGAGAAAATTGTACATTTTATACAAAATAGTAGAAATTCTAAGTTCTTGTAGAGGATGGAGATATACCCCCGATCTTAAGTGACTCATTAAGCTATTTTCACAAAAAAATTAATGTAATTGTTTGCTTTGATCAACATAGAAATATACTATGTTAAACAAATCAATCAGGATTAATTTCGCTCAAGAGAGTTAATTAACTAAAATTGAAAAATTAGGTCTAACATCGTAAATGGATAATTTGTTAATTGACTTGTGGAAAAATTAATTAGGCAACGATTAAGCGAAATCACGAATCTCAATCACATTTTCCTCTGAAATTTTCAAGTGTTTGTATTTTCGTATTTTGTAATTTTTTAGTTATTTTTCAAAATCAAAATCTTTATTGTGTGTGTGTGTGTGTCATCGTTAGAATTAAATCGATTAAAGTTGTGTAATCGAAAGTAAACATTTCTCGAGGGATTGACAATTTGAACTCAAAAAGTCCATTTTATTATTTGAACGCGATCTGTACAATTGCGATTTGCACTCTCATAGCGAACAATGATGTGAGTTCTTCTCATATTATCTCCGTAAGAATTCAATTACACACTTTAATTAAATTTGAAGTTGTAATGTGAATCATCTCTTTTATTTTTATAATAATAACTAAAGGAATATAACAACTCTTTACATCTCGTTGTATTTAATGATTCATTTATGCAAATCTTGTTAGATTTCCTTCCGATACACTGCTCCCTTATTTTTCTACCGTCTTGAAGTCTACCTGAACCTATTTCTAATCTTTTCTCAAAGTAAATGCATTTAATAAATGTTTAGAAGATAAGTCGTTGCATAGCTTGAGATTGATAAATCATAGACCATTAAATTGCGTTTGAAAGACTTGAATTCATTTCTTTTGAACTCTATTGTTCTCGTTTATAGTATCAGAAGTATTTGCTCCGATACCAAGTTGTGACTCTTCGACTCCACTTCTTTTACGAGACGTCGACCTCTAATCTTTCTAATGTTAAGATGTTAACTGTTTAGTCTAGTATGCAATTTTTCCCTCCATCCAAAATATGAAAATAAAATATTTTAATATAAATCATCATAAAGGACGAGACGTACTAATTAATGAAATATTGAAAATAAGGACTTGACAAAAAAAGTAAAAAAAAAAAACAATTGTCATAACGAGTAAAGATCGAAGAGTTTAATTACAATTAAAATATGGTGTATTAATTAAAATTTGTAGTGCCAATATAATCATCCTTTAAATAATTTCCCAAAACCTTACCTATTTCATATTCCATGCGGCGGAATCTAATTGGAAGATAACTGGTTCATTAAGAGTCTGCCCCAACCAATGCACCTCTGTACCCGTACTCCCCGAGCCTCAGCCTCGAACCGAACCTCATCTGGGACAGTTCGTTGAAAAATTCGCACATCCTTCTCATATCAATTGTCGCTCTCTCACTCCTCCCTTTCTCTCTCTAAAGTATCTCCCCCATTATATTTTCGCCGATTCAAAACCCTAGAGTAAAATTCCCCAAAACGATTTTTAGCTCCATTTTTCTCTGCATCCACTCCTCAATATCCATGTAAGTCTCGTTATTTCTTTCATCGCAAACCCTATCGTGCTCTCCCTGTTCATATATGCGTGTTGGTTTGTTTCATGTATTTTATGTTTTAAGAATTCATGAATTGCTAATGTTTTGGGATTTGAGGTGTGGGCAAGGTCTAATATTAAGCTTATCTTGATGCCTTGGTCTATAATTTATGAATTTCGATGGGACGCACGTTTTTTTTTTTTAATTCTTAATCTATAGAAATTTGTGGAGCAAATGGCGCTTTTGAATGGAATATACTGGGTTTTATAATATTACTATTTATAGGGGTTTTGTTATAATTTATGCCAGGTTAGGTCTGGGAACGAATTTGTATGGGCATTTGCGCTTGATGTGAGAATTTGTGTTCATATTTATCCAGCTGATCTTAGTGGCTTGAATTCAGTAAGACATGCAGGCATGGTGTTAGGTTTTGGGCTTATTTGTCTATGAAATTTTGATTAACGCAATGGCTTAGTTCTGTGTGATTTTGTCTTATATGCACGTCTGCTTTTCTTAATTATTCATCTTTATTTTTTTGGAATTTTAATTACTGTTATTTTGGATTTCACTTGGATTGAGAATCCTTAGCTTACTTATTTTCTTGATTTCTTAACTACTTATTGGTGAACCATGAGGATTCAGTGGTCAAGTAAGGGAATTACTAATGACAAATATTTTATCATATACTCAAGATCTGCTCAGAAGGGTTAATTTTTTACGGGAACTTGCTGTGGGATCATGAAATGCATGGCTAGTATATGAGTAAACAATGCCGTAATTTTTCTGTGGTTCCATTTCTGATGGTTCCTGCATCAAATCATTACTCCCAATAAAATTGCAGATTTTATTGGTATGGGAAACTTTTATGTTAGATAATTCAAGAAATAGAAACATGCCTCTCGATCGCTTGATCTGTTATCACTTTCGAAGCACTGGGGATATTTTTATGCCTTCTGAAAGCATAAAATAGAGATATAAGAAGTGACAATGAGGAAAAGCGTACTATAACATCTCATACATCATTCTATGAAGCATGGTCGTGCCAAGGACTAAGTGTTGGTCTCTGGCATGCATGTGACACTCGTTAGACATGTCAGCCACATGGCGTGTCTTTTCTCATTTCGACATGTAGAAAACACGACAAGCCTCATGTCAGGGCAAGCATAAAACCAGGGAAAATTAAAAAGGAAATATTTATTAGACTGCAGAAATGGCCATTTAAAATGGAAAGAACCAAAATATAATCAGGCTAATGGTGAATCTTCCACAATGAAGGAGACATGCGGAGAAATCTGATATCTGGACAAAAACGTGAATCTCTTTGTAATTTGTTCTTGTTGACAATCTGAGGTTAATAGACCAACAATTAAGAAACTTTAGGGTTAGGTAGGGATATAAGACTTAGGAGAGAGAGCTGAGGAAAAGGGAGATTGTGGAGATGGGAGAGATTTTGGAGAGATGTAGAGATATGACCATGGAAAAAAATATGAAGTCTTGACCTAGCATATTTAATTTTGTGTAAATTACAGTCTCCATTCCCAGCGTTTGACCCTCATAGGAATCTCGTTCCCAACCTTTTTTTCATAATAATTCGAACCTCTACATTTCATTAATTAGCGTCGCTTGTCCATACTAATAGTTTCCATCCAGTTAGCGTGCCTCGAAATGAAAATTTCCCTTTACTTTAAATAAGTAAGAAAACAAGAAATAACAAAAAAATGAAAAAGAGAAAACTGCTCCATATGATCTGTCTCTTTCCCTATCTCTAGCTCGCATGTTCTAGCATCCCCATCCAATCTAGCGCTGCTACACTGGCTAAAGCTCCAACACCCCAACCACTGATGCCAACGCTCCCTTGTTCCACTTTCTTCCCCAGCCAAAGCTCCAATAAAACACCCCAAAGCTATTCCCACAATCCAAACTCTGCCAGAACCCAGTAGCCACTCTTGTTTCTCATTGGCGCTTGCAACCCATAGCTGCCTCAAAACCCTCTTCCCATCCCAGCTGCCTTAAACATCAATACCCAGCCCTTTGTGGTGCAAATTCCTTTCCAAATTTTTCCCCATTTCAACACTGCCCATTTGGTGATGGTAACTATGGTCGAAAGTATTATTATTCAACCGTTGCCCGCAAAAGTGAAACTGAACAGGAGCATACAAAAATACACGCTTCTTAGATCTTACATAGTCAGTTGCATTATAAGATGTTCTGGGCTTGTTTGGTAGCAAGTCAAATATTTGTTTCCATTTTTTGTATATAGGTGTTTTGTTTGAAAAGTAAGATTTCATATTTTTGAAATGGTGAACCCAATACTCCCGTTTACATTGACATTTTTGAATAAGACTCCAATTCTTTTGGCTATTATAGATGGATTTTACTTAGTAAAAATTATATTGCAGCGAGGAGAAAAATTGAACTCTAAAACATAGTCAATGGTAAATGGAATGGTAAATGGGAGATTATTAATTGCTTAATGTGAATAATTAGCATAAGTAAGTTAACACAAAAGACCCTCATATGTAAGTGCGTGGAACCTTCTTTTATAACGTTTAGGATTAAGAAAATTGGAAGATTAGGACTTGTATATGATTTTCCCTTTTTTTTTTCAAACCTCTTCTTAGGTCATTTTATAGGATTTTTCCTCCATAATAAGAGCGAGGCACTGTAGCTGATTTAGAGCTCAGCAGAAGTGGAGTGTATTGTTACAGTTGCCTGCTCATAGTACTCTGAACATAATTGTGGTTATACCTTTGTTTTACAATGATGGCCACTGTACTGTTATATTATTTGCTACCCACCATTGGTCACTGTATTGTTAGTGTTTATATTAACTTTCATTCGATTGCTTTGGCATCATTATTTGAACGTGATTAGTATTTGTTAACTGCGCTTGACCATTCTTTCAGGACAGACAGGACTTAATAAGGTTAAGCAGCTGGCAGAGGATTGACAATAATCAAGAGAAATTGGATGAGATTATAGTCATGTTTGTTTTTCGTATATAACTTTAATTTTGATGTCGTTGAGGTGGATACAAGCCAAGCCAAAAAAGTATAATAAAACTTAACTAGTGATATATTTATTTATCAATTTAAGCATATCAATGCATAAAAGCTGAAAAGTTTGGGTGTGAATCTATGCCTGGAAACGAACTTGGAGACAAGGTTCACAATTTCTTTGCTCAAAACAATTTGTCACAGGAGCACCACTGTTCGCAGGTTGTGGAAGGGAATTGGCCAGAGGTGAACTGGGAAGGAAGAGAGAGGCAAATTGATGTGGTGAATTCCACCACACAAAATTATAATCTACAAAACTCAGGTATTTATAACTTGCTGCTTGAAATCAAAAGTTCAATTCTTAGTTTACCATTTTCCCTCTACTGAAAGTTGACATGTAAGTCCTTTGTGATGTCTTCTGAAGCTTCGCAGACAGCACGAATGATATTTGGCTAAGGACTTTTTTTCATATATTTTTTTCTCTTGTATTTATGAACAGACAGAGATAGAGGATCGAGCAATTATCCTCTTCATGCACCACAGAGCTTGAACTTCAGTCAATCAACTCTGAGGACTGATTTTAGTAAAAGTCAGCCCAAAAGCGAACGATTAGATTTGAATGGCTCGATGTACAACAGTCAGTTTCAACATACAAGGCAGAGTGAAGCAAACTTTCTGGCAATGGATACAGATTCTAATCAGCAGAATCTTATAAACGCAAGAGGCTTATCTATCCGTGAATTGGAGCAAAGGAATGGCCTTGACCATCAGTCAAAAGCTTCAGGTAGACCAGAAGCATCTATATCTCCCGTTAGTTTTGATCTTTTTGGTGATCAGCAGCAGATGAGTCATCACCACCCAAGCATGCTGCAGTCTTTGCAGCGTCAACAGTCTGGGTTCAATGACATGCAGCAACTACAACAACAAGTCATTTTAAGGAAAATGCAAGAGCTCCAAATGCAGCAGCAACTTCGCCAACAAGATTCAAGGCAACAAAATTTATTAAATCAGAATTTCCCTTTTGCTAAGCAGGCATCTGGCCACCAGTCCTCCCCTCAGATCAATGGTACTCCAAGCTCTGACACATTTCATCACCCTTTGGTGGCTGATCTTGGTAATGCCAATTGGCTACATCATGGTTCTCCCACCATGCAAGAGTCCCTCAATGTTTCTCCACTAAACCTTGGCCAGGCACAACATTCAGGGGATCTAGTCCCTCAATTGGCTGATCACTCTCTTTACGGAGTTCCTGTTTCTGGTTCAAGGGGTTTGACTGTGAACCAGTATTCTCAGATGGCCATGGATAGACCATCAATGCTGCAGACGTCAACCTTTAGTAATTCCCTTCCAGGTAATCAACTTACTGATCATGTTAGCATGCAAGAAGGGACATCAATATCTAGACACAGATTTCAGAATGAAAATATACTTGGACATGTTTCCAGTCAAGCTCTTAATACTGGGATAAATATGGAGAGCATCCAGCCAGTGAATCTCATTCAAAGAAATGCACCTCAGCGGGACTTAAGAGGGAGGCAGAATCTATCTATTTCACAGGGGCTTTCACATGAAAAACCAACAAGGCAATACTCTTCGAGTGAGAAAGAAGTTGCCCTAGATCCTACTGAACAAAAGATATTGTTTGGTTCAGATGATAATATATGGGCTGCCTTTGGCAAAGGTCCTGATATTAGTGGAGATGCAGGTAGTTTGTTTGACGATGGTGGGTTGCCAAATGGGTTTCCTTCTATTCAAAGTGGTAGTTGGAGTGCTCTCATGCAATCAGCTGTTGCAGAAACTTCGAGCAGTGATATAGGGCCACAAGAGGAGTGGAGTGGTCTGGTAAACAGTACTGAAGTCCCTCCATCAAATCGGCACTTTTCACCGTACAATGACAGTGGTAAACAAGATGACTCTTTGCCTGATGACACTATGCGGATGCCTTCAGCATTCCATCCTGGTTCTGCTCCCCCTTCTAATGACAGCCATATGAACAATAACTATCAGAATGCCTTGGGATTTGATCAATTTGGACACAAGTTTCAAGGTAAACCTGGTCAAATATTGCAATCTGAGACGTCTCAAAGACTTGTCCAGCCTTTGGAGGAAGCAAACCAGTGGTCAAATTGTGGTCCATTGCAAAGATCAGTTGCTGAAGGGAGTCAGCTATTTAAAAATGTCTCACAACATTCTCTTGATGCAGAGAAAAATTCAACAAGCACTTCGACACTTTGGAATTCCGAGAATAGTGGAAGAAAACAACCAAACAATTGGAAAGCCTTGGGTCCTTCAAAACATTCCAAGGGAAATGTAGGGGACTTGAGTTTGAGTGATGCTGCTTCCATGCCTAACTCAAGTGCCACAGGGGTTGACGTGGAAAACAGTCAATTTGTTCAGAATAGTTATTCACTTAATCAATGGAAGAATACCAATCCTTTGGTTAAATCCCAAAGAGGTGAAGGCCTAGGGAGCATGCTGCACAGCACAAATGAAGATAATCAGGTTTTGGACTCAGCTCATAGTTGTGACAGAGAGGATTCTAATGAAAGTCGGCCAAACTTATTACAGCACATTCATGGTGGTTTGAGGGACCGTCGGTTGTCTGATGCTAGTGATTCACACCCTCTGCCCACTGGCAAGCAAAAGACAACTAATCAGCTTGGGAGGAAAGCTTCTGGTCCTCGCAAGTTTCAGTATCATCCCATGGGAAACTTGGATGAGGATGTGGAATCTGCTCATGAAATGAAACAGCCTACCCATGCCCTGGACGTGTCCCAGCAAAATGTGCATCTTGGCCTGTCAAATTTTTTTGATCAGGTCTCAAAGAAATCTATGGTGTTGTTCAACATTTTTTATGAATTGACATAATATGTATGTATATATTTTACTTTTAACGCGTTAGAAGGTTTGAATATTTATTCTTATTTACAGCGGCAATCTTCTGATCTTCAAAGAGACAATAAAGGCCTTAATGAGGGGCAATCCGGGGGCAGCATTCCTGGTTATACACCTAATATTTCTGTTCCTTTCAACAAATCCGTTGATGCATACGCACCAAACAAGACTTCATCAAGGTAAGTCATTGTTCATGTGTAATTCCTTAGTATTTTACGTACTACTACCTATTTAATTTTTTGTGTTCAATCCAGTCAAAACATGCTGGAGCTTCTTCACAAGGTGGATCAACCAGTTGATCATGGTTCCATGATGCACTTCAATTCTTCTGAACAGAATGCATCATCTAAGCTACCTGAAACAGAAAATCATGATGGTTCTGTTGACCACCTCCACCGCAATCATTCTGCTGCCTCTCAAGGTTTCAGATTGCAACTTGGTCCTCCATCTCAACGGATGCAAGTTTCGGAACATTCACCTTCTTCTCAGACTGTCCAACATACAAGTGATTCTCCACATTCAAGTCATGCTGCTGCTGAAGTTGGAGAGAAGGGCCCGCACATAGTTACAACGTCTTCAACTCAATCAGTGGCTTTTTCTAATGAACAATCCAAGACTCATAAAAAAAATGAAAAATATGGAATTCCAGGACAATCTGAAAGCGGAACCACTCTGTATAAGATTCGTGGAAATTTTTCTTCAGCGTTAAATTCTGGCTCTGGCTACTCAACAAGTCATCTTCATCAAATGTCAGTAAATCAGAATATTAACTCGTCTTTTGATAGAAGTGCCTCCAACTCCACCCAGAAAGGATCTAAGGAAACTTTTTTGCTCGATGCATCTTGCAGTACTCCACATGGTAATCATGTGTCTTCAGGGGGGACATCTCGGCAAACCAACACTAATGATCCACAGGCAAGAGGTTCAACTGATACCATGTCAGCTAGGGATTGTGCACATTCTTCTCAGCCATCGGGTGTGCCTGTCATTTCTCAACAAGATGCATCTGCACGGATGTTTATGTGGACCAATGTTCCTACACACCAACAAGCTCAGGGTTCTCAGTTTCACAAGGCGTCGGCACATTTTTCAGAGTCAACCCAACCGAACATTGTGGAATCAAGTTCCTCTGTACCCCACACTGCAGGCGATCTGTATGTGAGGAAAGGTGAGAATCTCTCATCCAAATTCAGTGGAATTCCTATGAACTCTGCAGTTGTTAGTGGGGAAGGGCAGAGCTTGAAGGGAAGCTCTGAATTGCAAGTAACATCTGTAAACACTGACATAGTTCAACAGATGAATGAGGCACTTGGAAAAGTATCTTCCGTCAAGTATCCCTTTGATGATTCTCATGCTAATTCTTCTTCAACGCAAAAGGATATTGAAGCATTTGGTCGATCTTTGAAACCGAATAGCTTCTCTCATGAAAATTACTCCTTACTAAATCAAGTGCAGGCCATCAAGGATGCAGAGGTTGATCCAAACATTAGGGCCTCAAAGAGAATGAGAGGACCAGATAATGGTCAGGGTGTTCAACAAGTAGCTTCAGAGGGAGGGCAGGTAAATGAACACGGTGCTATTAATGGAGATACGATAGGTTCTTATGCTGCAGTTTCATCTGGGGATTCTAGAATGCAAACTTTCTCCAGGTCAGCTGATGCCTCTCAGGACGTTCTTGCATTTGGTCGGGATACTTCTCCTAGAATTTCTTGTGGTTCTCAGATTGCACCATCTTGGTTAGATCAGCATGGAGCCTTTAAAAATGGAAGAATTTTGCCGATGTATGATACAAGCATGGTCACCACTTTAAGAACAGCCGAACCACCTTTTACTCTTGGGAAATCTTCCAGTAGTTTGCTCACACATAATTCTATGGACGGCACGAGTCTAATTGGTGGGGCCCAACAAAGTTCTATTCCTTCGTCAGTAGCAATTGAACATTTTTCTTCTTCTGAGTTAGAATCCAAGAAGCGTAAGGATGCTACTTCTGAACATCATCCTTGGCATAAGGAAATATCACAGGGTTCACAAAATCTTCAAACTCTCAGGTGGTTATCATGAATAGCAACTTTTCAATTTTTTTCTTTCTTTCTTTACAGACCCTTGTTTATATTATTCCCCTGTTTGGTTTGGATTAAAATCCAATTAAAATCTCAAGTCAAAGTTAATAATTAATTTTAACTACATATTTCATCAATTTTTATCAAAATCTACTAAAAATCTGATTTTAATCTCTACCAAACAAGGGCTATATAGTGGAGTTGAACAGTTATTTGATTTAATTACATATGTTTGATGCTAATGAGAATTTCAATGTTTTCCTTTATATTGTTAATATTATTTGTTAATCTACATGCATTTTACTACTTGCAGGATGGCAGAAGTCAATTGGTGTAAAGCAGCAAATCGTCTAACTGATAAGGTGTGATGGTGTTGCTAACGATGCTCCTATTTCCTTCATGTACTTGATTTACTCACATGGTCCCTCCACATCCTCTTTCTTCTTTTCTGATGGCAGGTGGAAGATGTTGACTTGATTGAAGATGGACTGCAAGTGCTTAGATCAAAGAGAAGGCTTATTTTGACCACACAACTTATGCAGCAATTGATTTGCCCTCCGCAAGCAGCAATTCTCTGTGCTGATGCTAGCTCAGATTATGAGAGTGTGACTTACTCTGTCTCCAGGATAGCATTGGGAGAAGCTTGCAGTGCAGTTTCTCACTCAAGTGTTTCAGATATGCCTTGTGATGGAGAAGACGTGTAAGACAGTCAGATATTGCTTGAAGTTGTTCAGTCCATTTAATGCTTTGATCTTTTGGTAGTTATTATTTGGATTACATTTTAGTCTGAATAACTAACTCTCTACAAAATATATTGTAGACTTGCTGCTAAGGGCAAACAATCTGAGGGAATTGGCGGTCGTCGTTTTGGAAAAGCTATCGAAGAGTTTATGGGAAGAGCAATGAAGTTAGAAAATGAGTTCTCGAGGTAATTTATCTTGTTTTTCAAATTTCTTGCAAAGATGGACCCATACTCTATTCGCTTTGATGATAATTATTCATTTATAACCTAATATTTGAAGTTGGAAGTGATTTTTACTCGTGAACCATGGGGCTTAGCGAAAATTGAGTGGTGGTATGGAGTTTTTTAAATACTGTCCAACCCCAAATACTGTAAAGAAAATAATTGAAGGTTAAAGAAGAGAGGAAGAGAAGAACATGTGCTTGCCCTACCCCATGTTATGTTTTTAGGTGCAAATAATACTTCCAGTTTTATTGAAATGTTTTATTATGAACTTTTAGATTGTTCATGTTTTTTACGGGTATAATTTTTTATCTTTAATTTTTTTTGAATTATTCTATTGGTTAATAGTGAGGCTTGTGTGTTGCCTCCAGAAGCAAAATGACTCGATATCCTATTTAGCTTTTCTAAACTCTGGTAGAATTTGTTTTTCCTTTCTTTATTGTGTTTGGTGCTGATTGGAGGGAGGGGGGAGATTGTATTTTATGGTCAGACTTTAGTAGGTAAGTTTATAATTTGTCTGTTGGAGTCTTTCTTACGATTACAGAACTGCATCTGTGCTTCTACAGAGAACTTGTTATTAAGATAAAAACTTCAATTTTAGACTTAAAATTAAATTAATCTTTTTAAATAAAATGAAGTCTCGTACTTTGTGATGGGATGGGATAGAGAGTGTCATTTTTATTTGCATTTATTCCATTATAAAAAATGTATTAAAATAAGTAATAATTCATAAAGTCATTTTGTAAAGAATAAAATAGTCGTGCCTTGCACATTCAATTGGGTATTTACGAACAGTTGGCCTGCATTTTGTTCTTTGTAACCCTATTTAATAACAAACAGGACTGGATATAAATGTCTGAAGTGTGAGATAGACCTGTCCATGCACTGTCAATAAATTAGCCCAAGGACTTTGTCCACAGAATACCTAACGGCCACATAGCATATGAGGTGGGAGAAAAACTTTATATCAGTAGATGTTTCTTGGTTTATAGAAACTGGAGAAAGGTGCAAAGAGAAAGAAGATTGGAATGAAATGGACGTGCCGAGAGAATGTAACCTGTCCCCATCATCTTTGCATTTCCATGCACGGATATATTGTTTATATATTGACATTTGTGGTACATCTCATGTGCGTGGTAAAATTCTTTAGCTTCTGTTTGAGGCGCATTATTTAACCAGAAAAATGAAAAATATGACCGTTTGCCATCAAATTCAGCCCCTTTTTTTGACTTCTCTCTAAGGTGGGGTCCAGCTACTTGTGCAACATGCCATTTTTTTCATTCTCATGAGGTAGAATATAGCAAAACAGGGGCTTAATTTCCTTTTTGTGTATTTTTTAATTTTGATCAAACATTGAATGTGCCCTTTTAGCTACTTCGAATAAATGGTGGGGGGAGGCATATGTTTAGAATGCAATTTTGAGCAATGTTTAACAAGCACATGCTAAAACCTAAAAGAGATGCTGTTTTCTTTTTATTGTTTTTTCTGATTGCCCATCAGTTTCGGGATGATAAGCTGTATTCCTGAAGCCTTATATATGCTTTTTCAAAAAAGGGATAAGAACTTAGAATCTCTATCAGAAACAATAGATAGTGGCATAGCATGAATTCTAACTATTTTCTGTACATAAAGCTATGCATATCGGTTTATGGAATAAGTGGAACAAATTGGAATGAAACGAGCTGATTGCTTCTTTGGTTTGGACTTATATCCAAGGTTGTAGAATACTGTTCTATCTTTAAAACTATTTATGATTTAGTGTATCTCTGGTTGTGCTCTACTATTATGATACTACCTCCATCCCATAAATATAGGGTTATTTCTATTTTCACACAGATTAAGAAAATGTAAGTAATATAGTTGGAAATATAATTTTTTATTACATTTTTCCTAATATATCCATACATTAAATAATGGTGCAAGTAGGATTAGTTTATATTTGTTGATAGCAAGGTAAATTAAACAAGGGCTATTAGAAAACTAAAAAATATCTAGACTTTCAATAAGGAAACTGACCTATAATTTGGAACAGACGAAAAGGAAATCAAGCCTATCTTTATGGGACGGAGGTAGTAATTTTTTGGAATTCTTGTGTTCTTACTTCTTTATTCCTTTATGCTCGTATCTATTTCTATTTTTGGAACCCGGTAGTGGGAGCGGTAGGGTGTTCATGATGTTTTGTTTTTATCGGCCCTAGTACTGATTCATATATAATTTTGCAGGCTAGACAAGTATGCATCGATATTGGACCTGAGAGTGGAATGCCTAGATCTGGAGAAGTTTTCTGTCATAAATCGTTTTGCTAAATTCCATGGCCGGGGGCAAAGTGATAGTGCTGAGACAGCATCAAACTCTGATGTCAAGTCAAGTATTCATAAACCTTTCCCGCAGAGATATGTCACTGCTCTTCCAATGCCTAGAAATATTCCTGACAGGGTACAATGTCTATCACTATAATTGTTATATTGATTGATTTTCTCAGGTCAACTGTCTCCTTGCTTTTTTCTGTTTCCCGTAACCACATACTGGCAGTCGCCCGGACAAAAAAAAAAAGGATCATAGTGTGAAATTGCAGAAGGATGGACATGAAGTTGTCTCCTCATACATGAATGAGGTTGTTGTTCTTTTGAATTTAGGCCATTGATGTCATTACTGAGAAATACCAGGTTCAGTTCATTTACACTTGTTTAAAACTGAAAGAAATTTCTGGTGCCCCATCATTTTGCCGACCAGGGGTTAGCACAAGTGCAACATAGTATTTCAAATATATCTACAAGTAGAAAAGTTTCTTTTATATATAGCAGCAGGTATAAAATATCTTTTGACAAATTATGGAGCATATTTTTCAATTTGCAGATTAATGGATTATTTTACTCTCTTTAATAAACTCAGTTTATGATTTATGAGTTCTTTTTAGGAGTAAGAAATTAATTTATATACATTTTTAGTGAAATGATAATATGTAAAGGTGGAGGGCCTGGGGAACAGGGGTGACGTGGCCCTGTTCAAATAGCAGGGTCCGTATGTAAAACCCTGAGCATGTGAGTGTGTGCCATTGTCGACATTTCTTTCAGAATTCAATTTTCACTTTAGTGTGCGACATGGACTGGTCTTTCAGAATTAATACTATCTTTTGGTGTTGCTTAGAATCATCTTTGAGGTTCATCTCATATAAGAGTGACTGAATGTTGTAACAGGTTTCTTTATTATGATTTACCACTTCTGGGATTCTGAATTTAAAGAAGTTTTTGCCCCATTTCCCCCAAACGTCATTCAATGAAATAGTTCAGTCGAAAGTGGTTTTGGGTTCTTGACTTTCAAAATTGAGGTTCTATGCGTTTAACCTAAACTTATTTAAATTTGTGAATCTGGGTTTTCACATGAAGGAAACTGCAAATTGTACGTGATTTTCACGCGACTAAGTTTGGAGGGTGAAATTGTGAATTCTTTTGACTCACTTAGGTGTCATTTGCGATTTTCTGATTGACTGTTTTTATTGTGGATTTTGTCATTTGTACGTCACTTTTTGCCACCCTTATTGTCAGAAAGTGTGTTTGACAACATAATTAAATAAGTTGGGTATTTAGAACTTTACTCTTGGAAGGCCAGAGATCTAAAACTTTCCTAAATGAGTAAGTTGAGAGTCAAAACGTTAAGAGTCTGTTATTTTTATCGTTTTTAAATCGTTTTCGTTTTTTCAAAATAGTGAAAACGCATTTTAAAAAAAAATTGCACTAAAAACATAAAATGTCATTTTTTACGTTTTGAGCATTTTCAGTGCAAATCACTAAAAAAATGGAAGACATGGAAAACGCTCGCCTTCTCTCTTCCAATTCCATCTCTTCCTTCTCTCTTCTTGACGCTGGCGACCCATTCAAACTGCAATCGACGACGAAGGAGATGCGTGGGCATGGGTGTGGGCGTGGGGAGGCGATAATATTGTGAACGCAGCGTCACGACCCATTTGTCGCGATGTTGCTATGGTTTGAGCCCATTTCTACCTTCTCTTTCTTCGACGTCGGCGACCCATTGAAGAGGCGACGTTCGCCTCAAAAGACGAATGCTTAATAAAATCTCAAATCGTAAAAACAATGACAAAGGAATGCATCTAACGTTCAACAAAAAATTCTTTCGGAAGTAGAAAATTAATAAGTGAAATGCATATATTGGATTGGAAGCACGCAAAAAATTAGAAAGAAAGTGAAAAGGCCCACCTGGTTTATCAGTTTTTGTTGTTCATCAAACTCCAAAACTGTACATTTTTGCTCATTGCACGTGTATGAAGTAGTTTTGACTGAAATCTTCTGCATTATATTGTTTTCTTTCACGTATAGTTTATTTATTTTGTGGGCTCTCTCACTTTATATGATTGTGGATCATCAATCTTTGAAAGTGAAGTTTTAAGTCTCTAATTTATTTAAATACGTGGATTTGAATTTCTACATAACTAAAATTGTCAATTTGCATCTTAAAATTACACGCGACTTTCAATTGAAACCAAAATAAATGTTAGTGGTTTGACGATTTTATCCACTACTTCCGAATCATGTGAAAGCTGCATATAATTTTAACCTCTACATTGATGGTCTCAATCAAATAGGGATCCAAATATATAGATTTACTTTTGAAGGTTGAAGATTCATATGAGGAAGCTTGGAAAAGTGGCATCTCTTTGTCCCTTTCGGCAACTGATAATTATCATACGAATCCCTAATTGGCATAATTCATTAACGGGTACAAATGTAAAGAAAGAAATACTTATCTAATGAGCATAGGAAAAACATGCATTTTTATATATTTCTTATATCGTACCTTTTTTTTTAAACGGCTTGTATATGACGACAAAGTTCTTTGTCATATTAGTTTCCATGTATTAACATCTCGAGGTCCATGATTGATATACTACATGAATTAGGTGAGTTTTATAAATTAATTATTTATTCAATACTCTAGTGCTATTCCATAATCACTATGCAACCTAAACCTTGATTCTACAAAATTGAGAATCAAACAAAAGAGAGAACGAGATTAACGTTAAATTTCACTGACTAACTCCGTTTAAAAAGAGCATCTACATCTAGACTTAAATCTCTTCATCATGTCCAAATTTATTCTTGCTTTTTTACGCTTAGTAAGGGAAAATGATTTCACTTTTTACGCTTCATTTTCTTGCTTTTTTCATATTTAAATTTTATTTATTTATTTAAACATAAGGCTAATAACTGTCAAAACAAAATTTGGTTTGTTAGATAAGGATATTAATGCTCTTTTTCAAACGTTGAGGATCAAATTGGAATGCAGGCCAAAGGATCGAGACCTCGTCTACTATTTTCCTCAACTTTAATAATATTTTGGGGCTAATTGTGCAATTTACAGTTAGCTCTTGGAAGTTGAGAGAGAGAGAGAGAGAGATGGCGTCGCAGTCGAACGATCCAAGGCAACCATCGGCGGCGCGTCCGTTCAAGCCGTCAGTCGTATCCCCGCAAGACCTCCCCGTAGATTACTCCGGATTCATCGCTGTGGTATTCGGTGTTTTTGGCGCCATGTTCCGGGTTCGTTTGCTCTCTTAATTTCCGATCTATTCTAAACTTTTAATTGGTTGATTAGCTTATATAAAAGTGGATATTCATACTCCGGAAACCTGCGTAGATGTCAGTAATGATTGTTTAGGTTTAAATTGTTCTCAGAAGCATGCATTTCACGAGCTCGTAAATGCGTTATGATGACAGATCTGGTTTTCGAAGTATAATTAATTGGTTGATTGTTGATTTATTCAGTACAAGCTGTGCTCGTGGCTCGCTATTATATTCTGTGCACAGTCGCTTGCTAACATGAGGAATGTTGAGAATGACCTCAAGCAAATCTCTATGGCCATGATGTGAGTTCCAACTTTTCAAGTAATAGTTTAAACTTTTACGCATGTAAATACATGCAGATAAACAATTTATGACCCATAGATAGTTCAGAAACCTTTTGTTTTTGTTTTTCTTTTTTCTTTTT
>CAIGRH010055134.1:0-13532 GCA_903798295.1 Fraxinus nigra | reverse complement strand
AACAACTAGAAGGATTCTCCTCTTGCAATGGTGAGCACTTGGTCTGCAAGCTTAATAAATCCAAATATGGATTGAAGCAAGCCTTCCGGCAGTGGTATTTGCAGTGCTATGAAGTCATCACTTCATTTGGTTTTGAAGAGAACGTAATGGATCATTGTATATACCAAAAGGTCAGTGGAAGCAAGATTTGTTTTCTTGTGCCATATGTGGATGATATTTTGCTTGAAACCATTGATAAGGATTTGCTATATGAGGTGAAACAATTTCTCTCAAAGAACTTTGATATGAAGGATATTGGTAAGATGTCTTATGTCATTAGCATTAAGATCCATAGGGAAAGATCTCGAGGGATTTTGGGTTTGTCTCAAGAGACGTATATCAACAGAGTTTTAGAGAGATTTTGCATGAAGGTTTGTTTACCGAGTGTAGCACCCATTGTGAAGGGTGACAAGTTCGATTTGAGTCAGTGCCCGAAAAATGATTTTGAACGGGAACAAATAAAATCCATTCCATATACTTCAGCTGTTGGAAGTTTGTATGCTCAGGTCTGTACCAGACCTGACATTACCTTTGGCTTTGGAATGTTGGGGAGATATCAGAGTAATCCAGGTGTTGACCATTAGAGAGATGTAAAGAATGTGATAAGATATCTTCAAGGGACAAAAGATTACATGCTTATTGTATTTGGTGTTGGAATGTTAGGGAGATATCATAGTAATCCAGGCGTTGACCAGTGGAGAGCTGCAAAAAAGGTGATGAGATATCTTCAAGGGCAAAAGATTACATGCTCATGTACAGACGAACGATAATATGGAAGTGATTGGTTACTCCGATATAGACTTTACTAGCTGTGTTGATTCACAAAAATCAACGTCTGGTTATATTTTCATGCTTGCTAGTGGAGCTGTGTCTTGGAAAAATGCGAAGCGGACTTTGACTGCTACCTCCACTATGGAGGCTGAGTTCGTATCTTGTTTTGAGGCTACCTTAGCTATGTCAACGAGCCGAGCCGGAAAAAAAAGCTCGAGCTTTTTTCGGCCGAACTTTTTTGGGCCCAAGCTGAGCCGAGCCGGCTCAAAAAATGAGGCTCGGCCCAAGCTTAGCGGGCCGAGCTAGCTCGAGTTTTTTTTTTAAGTGTACATGTGCTTTGGCCTGTAATTTTTCTTCAAACCAAGAAAAACAAAAAATGTGTTTATTTAAGTTATATTTTCAAATTATAATTAAAAATATGGTACAGTGAAGAGAGAGAGAGAACAAGAAACACAAGCTAGTCTTCTTTTTTGCTCTCTTTCCTTTTAATGTGCTTACAACTCTTCCTCTGCACCAAGCCACCCTTCTCTTTCAAAACAACCAAAAAGAAAAGTAAGTACACCAATCACCATATTATATTGTATGTATATGTCGGGTGGGTAAGGTGTGGGTCCATTTTCACATAAAAAGATGTTAAGTAATCTCACAAAAAAGATTCCATAATTTTATAACTATACAGCCTCTCTTCTTCCTATGAGTTGTGTACAATTTTCTTAATTATCAAATCCCATCTCCCATATTTTGAATCTTTACCTATGCACTCAACAGATGCTACTGCCTGTAGGCAGCTACATCTGCCTGCACTGACAGCTATTAAAGCTGCATACAACAGGTATTATTATTATTTTTAAAATAAAAAACTGTTGGCAGCTTTTAATTTTTATCCGTGTGGCTTGGCGAGCCACAAGGGCCGACTCCTCAAAATGAGGCTCAGTGGAACTGAGTCCGAGCCGGGCCCAGCTCGGGCTTTTTTCGAGCCGAGCTCGAGCCGCCCGAGCCGCCGAGCTTTTTTGTCATCCCAAGGCTACCTCGCATGGTGTATGGTTGAAGAGCTTCATTTCTGGCTTTAGAGTTGTGGATTCCATTTCTAGGCCATTAAGGTTGTAGTATTACAATTCAGCTGTAGTATTTTATGGCTAAGAACAACAAGAGTGGTAGTCGAAGTAAACACATTGACATCAAATACTTAGCCATAAGGGAAAGTGCCAAAAAGAATAAAGTGGTCAATGAGCACGTTAGCAATGAGTTGATGATTGCCGATCCTTTAACTAGCATGCTACCGAAGAATTTTAAGGATCGCGTAATTCGTATGAGACTTGGTTCCATAATGTGATTTTTGATGTACGTACATTTATTGTTTCAATGGAACTCTTGCTCAGTTGATGTTTTCTCATTTGAGTTTTGTGCACATATTTGTATATTCATTTATTTATTTATTATTGAGAAATATCATTTGGTTTGGACCTAGAATAAACATAGGGTTTATTCATTAAGTTATATGGGCTAATGTTTAAGAGAAATGATCCACTGTGATACATAGAAAATAATACTCATTTTTTAGAGGACCTATCGCCATGATTCATGTATTGTGTTTCTTGCTATGGTAAATGATGGAATATATGGACCAAGTAGGAAAATGTTGGTTTTTCTCCCTAAAAGGTAACCGTTTTGAACAAACTCAGAAAATGGTCAACATACATTCCATCTCTTGCCATTCCATAATGTTTAAAACCACTGCACATGTTGAAACGGCTCCATGATGGGCAGAGCACGTATAAAAGGAAGTGAAAACTAAGTTTTCGGGTCCCTAAGTCTACTTTCTCTATTCAGAAAACACACCATTGGTTTTAAGAGAGATAAGGTTTAGAAGACCTTCAATAAATCTTTCACAATACCCTCGAGTGTGTACGAGACAACGGCAATGGCAGGAGGTGCGTTTTCGATCCAATTCTTTTAATTCCGCGTTGATCTAATTGCTATATAGGATTGTTAAGCATGATTAGATTGTTACAGATTTGCTTACAGGAAGAAACATAATTCTTTCTTTCTAGGTTTATAAAATAGAAGTCCCTTTTCGTGACATCCAATAATTGTATGATTGCTCGCTAATCAGTCCATGCCCAAAATATTATCAAAGTTGTGTGTACTTAGAAGGTAAAAATCTGCTTCGAATGTTTCNTTCACAATACCCTCGAGTGTGTACGAGACAACGGCAATGGCAGGAGGTGCGTTTTCGATCCAATTCTTTTAATTCCGCGTTGATCTAATTGCTATATAGGATTGTTAAGCATGATTAGATTGTTACAGATTTGCTTACAGGAAGAAACATAATTCTTTCTTTCTAGGTTTATAAAATAGAAGTCCCTTTTCGTGACATCCAATAATTGTATGATTGCTCGCTAATCAGTCCATGCCCAAAATATTATCAAAGTTGTGTGTACTTAGAAGGTAAAAATCTGCTTCGAATGTTTCGATAAATTTGCATAACACATATCATATAAGAGCATGTATTACATACGAACTAAAATGATAGGGGTGACTAATAAATTGTATTCCATAAGTTGCATATAGTCTACCACTATCAAACCATATAAGCAATTGTACACGAAAATCGCTTGGAAAACTAAATTGAAAATCATCACACCATGTGAATGATAATTCACTCAAGCACTTTAAATAACCCAAAAGTTTATACTGAAACCGGCTCGTGATTTTTCTCAAAGTGCCCTAACTATTTATTAGAAATAATGTGTTTTCTTCCTTTTCTTGATGTAATAAGAAGGTTAGTTTGTATAGTTGATTTTTCTTTCCTTTTCCAGCTAGAAGTTAGTTGTGCCAGCAGGATGTTAGTTGTTAGTTTTTCCCGCCTGTTTCTTACTTCATGTTTATTTAACAAGTTGATGTAGTGTTGAATTTTCTAGTAATGAAAATATTTTCCCCTCCAAACGTGTTGCTGTTTCCAACTTCAATATGGTATCAGAGCAATTTGCTTCCCAGCTCTGATTCTCAAAATCGTTGAATCATCTTCTTCATTTCTGTTGTCATGGAAATAGAAAATAATCAAATTAATACTGATGTACATTCATCGATGAGCAAATCAGCTATTGATGAGCCATCTAGTTCTTTTTTTTCTTCACCATTCAGATAATCCTGGATTGGTACTAGTGTCGTAGCTGCTTACGAGAGAGAATTATGCTTCATGGAGCCGTGCAATGACAATCGCACTTTTGGTGAAGAACAAGCTATCCTTTATTGATGGATCTATGGAGAAACCTGGTGAATCGAATCCAGAATTGGTTAATTCATGGATTAGAAACAACAATATTGTCAAGTCATGGATATTGAATTCAGTTTCGAAAGAAATTTCAGCTGGTATTATCTATGCATCTACAGCTCATGAGATCTGGAATGATCTCAAATAGAGGTTTCAGCAAAGCAATGGACCTCGAATTTTCAGCTGAGAAAGGAGTTGATGAACTTAACTCCGGATCAAAATTCCATCGGTGCCTATTTCACTAAACTGAAGACCATATGGGAAGAGTTGATCAATTTTAGACCTAGCTGCAACTGTGGAAAGTGCACAAGTGGGGGAGTCAATGAGATGAATAAATACCATCAAATGGAATACATTATGTCCTTTCTTATGGGATTGAATGAATCCTTTTCTCAAGCTAGGGGACAGATCCTACTGATGGATCCCATGCCACTTGTTAACAAGGTGTTTGTACTTATTGTGCAGGAGGAGAACCAGAAAAGAATGAGTACGCAGACATTAGGAAATGATGCTATGTCTACTGGTGCTGCAGCGACTTTCTCGATTAGATGTGAAGCTACTAAACCAGTGATAAGTCATGGTCCTCGCTATGACGGGTCTAGATTTGGGAATAATGCCAGCTTCAAAAGAAGAGATAAGCTGTATTGCACTTATTGCAAATTCCATGGACACTCTGTTGATAAATGTTACAAAATACATAGATACCCCCTGATACAAACCAAGAGTCGGGGAGAATATTCAAGGTTATTCTGCAAATAATCACGTTAACCAATTGTCTATCAATCAACATGTGGATCAACAACCTACTATAGGAGATTTTATACAAAATCTGAATTCAAATCAATATCAACAACTGATGAATATGCTATCAAATCATTTGGCACCAAACTATATTGCTTCTTCAGCTGAATAGGATAAACATCAGACCTCGGGAAGTGCAAGTATTTGTCATTCCATATCTGTTGACCCTGTTATTGCAACTAAAGATGTGTGGATAGTAGACTCATGGGCTACTAAACATGTGTGTTGTAATGCTGAAGCATCATGAGGCCAATTGAAAATGCCAGCATTACTTTGCCAAATCACACTAAAATAATTGTCAGCCTATGTGGTGAAATCAAGCTGAGTCCTAATCTTATGCTGCATGATGTTTTATACGTGCCACAGTTCAAATTTAATATGCTGTCAGTTAGTGCATTGGCTATTGATTCTTAACTCATATTACACTTCTCTCAAGATCATTTTCAGATTCAAGAGAACACCACCATGAGGATGATTGGCAGGGGTAGTAATATTCAAGGATTATATGTTCTTGATACTAAAGTTTTTAATTCCATTTCAAATAATTTTGCTAGAAATGTATCTGCCAATATATGGCATAACAGACTTGGACATTTGTCTTTTAAAAGGTTGGATGCCTTGAGAGATCAAGTTTCATGTAATGTTTCTAAGCTGGATAGACAACTTCCATGTTATATCTTTCCCATAGCTAAACAAAGACGATTGTCTTTTGAATCACACAACAAATTATCTGATAAACCCTTTGATTTGATACATGGTGATATATGGGGGCATTATCATATAGCTTCGCATTCGGGACACAAGTATTTTCTGGCTTTAGTAGATAATTGTTCCAGATTTACCTAGATTTATATGTTGCATCAAAAGTCTGATGCATAGGCTACTATAATACGTTTTTTAACATGGTTACCACACAATTTGATGCCAAAATTAAGTGCTTCGATCAGATAATGCACATGAGTTGGCTTGTAAAAATTTCTTTGCTGAAAATGGTGTTATGCATCAGTTCAACTGTGTTGAGAGGCCACAGCAAAATTCAATTGTTGAAAGGAAGCATCAACACTTGTTAAATGTAGCTCGAGCTTTTTTTTTCAATCTAGAATTCTCATTCATTACTGGTTTGAATGTGTGCTAACTGTTGCATACCTCATTAATAGAACTTCGTCTCCCATTTTAAATCATAAAACACCTTATGAAATTCTGTATGGCAAACCTGATGATTATTCCAACCTTCGTGTCTTTGGTTGTCTAAGCTTTGCTTCCACACTTATTGCACACAGAAATAAATTTCAACCTCGCGGTAGATTAAGTGTTTTCATAGGTTATCCCTTAGGAGTTAAATGATTCAAACTTCTTGATGTTGCCTCAAAACATATTTTTATTTCTAGAGATGTCATTTTTCATGAAGAAACATTTGCTTTTCATGCCATAATTCAATATGATCAAGTGCTAGATCATTTTCCTGACCTAGTGCTATTTTCCTCCACTCTATCTCCACCTATTTTTCCACCTATCAGACCTATTCATGATCATGAGGAGCCAAATACACAGGATAATACTATCCCTTCTCCTTCAACTGATACACATCAATCTACTAAAACACATAACACCGAATTACCTAATCTGTTAGAACCTATCAGAACATCAATCTTGAAGTTAGAAAGTCCACAAGATCTTTCCGACCTCCAAAATACCTCCATGATTACCATTGTAATCTATTATCTCATGATGATCAAAATTTATTTCATTCTCTATATCACATAAGCATATTTGTCTCCTATCAAAAAATTTCAAACTCTCACAAACACTATGCCTTATCCATTTCCTTACAATCTGAACCTCAATTTTTCCATCAAGCAGTCAAATTCCCTCAATGGTGTGAAGCCATGAAGCTTGAATTAACAGCCATGGAAGATAATCATACTTGGTCTATTGTGAAATTACCACCTGGGAAACATACTGTGGGATGTAGATGGATTTATAAGAACAAGTTCAAAGCTGATGGTTCACTTGAAAGGCATAAGGCACGCCTTGTTGCCAAGGGGTACACCCAACAAGAATGGCTCGATTATTTTGATACATTCTCACCTGTAGCCAAGGCAGTTACAATCAAGTTAATGCTTACTCTTCCAGCTTACTATGGATGGCATTTTGTTCAACTAGATGTGAATAATGCCTTTTTGAATGGTGATTTGTTTGAAAAGGTATATATGGACCTCCCACTTGGTTATGATTTACTTAGGACATCCAAACAGGGGGAGAAAATTGTGTGCATGTTGCATAAATCATTATATGGCCTAAAGCAGGCTTCGAGACAATGGAATTCAAGATTTACCCATTCTCTTATACAACATGGTTTTACACAGTCAAATGCAGACTATTCTCTTCTCACAAAAGTCACGTGGCTGAATTTTGTGGCTTTATTAGTTTTTGTGGATGATATTGTAATAACTGGACCAAACATTGAGGTGATAAATTCTTTGAAAGCCTTTTTGTACTCACAGTTCAAGCTTAAAGATCTGGGCTTTCTGAAATATTTCCTGGGCATTGAAGTTGCTAGATCATCCTCTGGAATCGTTATATCACAAAGACAATACACAATGCATCTCCTTGAAGACGCTAATTACCTGGATTGCAAGCCTGTTAACAGTCATATGGATAATAAACTAACTCTCAGTCAACATGAATGGGATTTGCTCCCTGATGTCTCCCATTATAGAAGGTTAATTATGAAGCTTCTATATTTAACTTTGTCACGTCCTGACATAACTTTTGTTGTTCATAAGTTGAACCAGTATGTTTCCAACCCAAGGATGCCACACTTGAAGGCAGTTCATCACCTGCTGAGATACTTAAAGGGTCACCATGGACAAGGACTATTATTTCCATCACATACAGGATCAAACAATGTCATTAACATTAGAGCATTCTCAGATGCTGATTGGGAATTTTATATTGATACTCGAAAATCAACCACTGGGTTTTGTATTTTTGTTGACAACTCAATGGTTTCATGGAAATCCAAGAAGCAGCCTACTATATCTCGATCTTTAGCAGAGGCAGAGTACAGGGCACTTGCTTCAGCTGTGAGTGAAATCATATGGATCAGACAGTTGTTGAATGATTTCCAAGCTTGTACCTCTACCCTAGCCACACTTTTTTGTGATAATCAGGCAGCCATTCAGATTGCCACCAACCCTGTATTTCACAAGCTAGCAAAACATATAGAGGTTGATTGTCACTTCATATGTGACAAGATTAATTCTGGGATTATCAAGTTCCTTCCAGTCCGTTCAAGACATCAACTTGCAGACCTCTTCACCAAGCCATTGCCTCCTTCATCTTTAGCTCAATTACTATCCAAGATGTGCATAAAAGACATTTATTGCACATCTTGAGGGGGAGTATTAGAAATAATGTTTTTTCTTCCTTTTCTTGATGTAATTAGAAAGTTAGTTTGTATAGTTGATTTTTCTTTCCTTTTCCAACTGGAAGTTAGTTGTGCCAATTGGATGTTAGTTGTTAGTTTTCCCCACCTATTTCTTACTTCATGTTTATTTAACCAGTTGATGTAGTGATGAATTTTCTAATAATGAAAATACTTTTCCCTCCAAACGTGTTGCTGTTTCCAGCTTCAATACTATTAGTGCGTGGATATAAGTATAACAATACATAAAGAACAGTGGGGAAAATTCCACCCTGCACATAACACGTCACCTGAAATTAAAATTACTTTTTGATGCACAAAACTTACAAAGTTCGAATTTTCTAAAACAACATAAAAAATCCTAGCCAAATTTCATTTTACTAGGATGAATTGTTAGAATAACTGATGGAATTTCAAGTGTATAAGATGGTGCAAATTATCTCTATAGGTGTATTGGGTGAAAACGTGTGAATCTTTGTGCATAAGTGAGAGAGACGTCTTTCTCGGAGGAAAATCTCATGTTGAGAATCGTAAAAAATTCCAACGATTGTTTACACTCAGACGATCAAATCAACTATCGTAACGAGACAAAATGAGTGCAAGAGAAGATGGTGAAGGAATTTGGTTAGGGTTTAAAATACATATCTTGATTGTAAAATGGACTTACATATACAGAGAGCGAGAGAGGTACTGAATAGGCCAGGGTGGGTTTGTGGAACAAGCCCAAATCCAAGCCTCAAATTGACATCATTGATATCCAATCAGTTAATTTGGAGTCCTCTTCACCACATCTATGCCACTTAAATTTAAAGATATAACAAGTTCCATGCATGCATGCAATTTTTCCCCTTGATTATAATTATATGTGCACTCAACTTTCTTCCTTCTAATTAGTTCCAAAGATGACTAAAATTGGATACCATAGGGTGTGTTTGCTTTTATGCGTTCGCTGAATAACAATAAAAGACTATTCACAAGTAAACGTTATTGTAGATACCCATGTACTTATCGAATTGGATTATATTATTCAAACCTTAATCCATTACGATAATAAAAGCAATAATTCTTAATCAATTAGAATAATAAAAATTCTAATTTAACCACCTAGTTGGCCGATACTAATTCCATCCAACACAATTTTTTTTCTCAAAGCCCCAACGGCGGATCTAGGATTCAGATTTAGTAAGGTCAAAATTTAGCTACGATTTTTTTTTTGTTTTGCCAAATAAAATAAAAATGCAATATTAAATCCCCTACCTACAATTCTTCCTTAATGATTTTCATACTTTTAATATGTTATGAAATATCTTCATCATAAGAACATGTTTGAGCCGCTTTTTTAAAAAATATATATTTTGGAATAGTAGATTGATGAAAAATGTGTGGTGCTCACGAAAATATCTTTTGGATTAAAACTACCGCAAATGTACAATTCGTTAACAAGTAACAAAGTGGATTTAAGTTCAAGTATCGTCTCACAGAAATTGATTTCGTTCAATTTTAATTATCGTAACCTTAACTGAAATATGAATAATATGGTATATATGTTTGTAACAAAGTTATGACTAAAATAATCTACTTATGCAATTATGAGTAAATTAACTAAACTAAATGCAAATTATGCTAAATGCAAATTGATGTGTTTAATAAATTACAAATGTACTAGGATCCCGAATTCACATACAATAATCATTTTTAACATTAGTTCTACACTTTGACAACATGATTGAATTTTAACGAATCAATGTTTTTATTTTATTTAACAATCTCTCTCGAGTAATATCAATTTTACTCTCATATATGACCCAACTATATTTGTATAATGGATACGAATATATAAGAGTGTATAAATGTTTATGAATACTTAAAAATTCACATAGAATATAGCAGTATATTTCTATCTCTTATAGGACCCTATAACGATTTACACCATGTCGAAGATATTTTCCTTATTTTGAATGCATAAAATAGGTACTAAATTCATACAATTACTGTGCACAATAATCGTAGAGAAAAGATAATCACGTAAATCATTCAAAATCCAAAAATGTGTTTTCAATGTCAAATATGTAAAAATAAAGATTGAAAATTCATATTACAGGGTTCATCATTTTCCTAATACAAATAAATCTAGTCTAATATGTTATGAAGAAGAAACAAAAGAAATGTTGAAGAATCGACATCACCCAATAAATTTTGAATAGAGTTTTGAGTCTTGGAATCAATATTCGTGTTTCTCGACTCCTTCTATGCTCCAAAATCTGTTAGAATGTGTCTCTTCTTCATTATGGACGGCCATCAATCTTAAAAAACATTTCCAACATTGTTTCTATGAGAGTTTTATTCAAATAAGGACACCAAAAACTTTCCTCTGAAAATGTACTATGCTATAGCATAGTACAATCTCATATTATAACATAGTTCAATGAATTTCAACCCTGGAATTCCCTGAATCATGTCATGCGACCGCATGGAGAGAATAACTATGCTATAGCATAGTTCAAGTGAAATTTCATTCTTTGCATTTTGGTCCCTGATTCCGTTTTCTCGTTTCTTGGCCTCTTTTCTCACTTCTTCTTCCAATGAAGTTTTTCGTTAAATTGGTATTCGACTCTTTCACATCTTCATTTTTTCTTCCAGATCATCTTTCGATTATTTACAATTTGGTCTCTGAACTTTAGTTTTCTTCAATTTTAGTCCTTTTTTTGCTCATTTCTCCTAAATTCCACCATGTCCATCAATATTATCATACAAGACATAATTTATATATAATTAAGTCATATTCCAATATATGCAATTATCCATATTTGTGGCCTAAATAAATGTGTAAAACGCTCTTATGATGTGGTTGAAAAATAAGGAAATTTTTTGAATTTGAGTATAATATTATTTTATTGAAGAATGCGTGGTTGAAAAGAATAGATAAAAATGTATTTTAAAAATAATGGGAATCAAACAAGGACCAACTTTCATTTGGTACATACTTTCAATATACATAACGAAACTGTTATTTCATCACTACTTGATTTCTTTACAACTTTTTAAGTTTATTGAATTACATGAATGTATTTATCTAGGCTTCAAATTCTATAGTCGAGCTCAATACGTGCTAACTAATAATAGAGTCACCAAATCATTATTTTATTTTTTTAATCGTGTTCAATTGTTTTTTGTGCATAAAAATACTTGAAACTGGAGTATGGAGAATATCTTATTGTAATACTCTAAGTCAAACTAGTCAAATAAAATAAAATAAAAGTTAAGCAAACATTTGCCAAGTAGTGTCAACTAAAATAAAGGGAAAAAAGAAAGTGAAACTAAGTGAATAAATCTTTTTTCGTTAAGATAGATTTGTAACGAGAGAATGTAGAAACATAAAAGGAACAAACAAAAAACAATACAGAGAAAGCCAAAATAAAGTTAGAGAAAACAAACAAAGATGAAGAGGAAGCTGAAAAGGGAAAGAGAGAAGATGGCATTATAAACTTGGCATACCTTCATTTTAATTGTTAGTTACAATAATGTCAATTTCCTGTTGTGTGATCAGTTATAATAAGAGAAATGACAAATATAGAATTGAAAAAAATATAGAAAAGAGATTTTTTTTGTGGAATCAATTGACCTCATGTGGATCCGTCCATGTCAAGCCCAAAATATGTAATTTACTACGAGCTAACTAACAAGTTCAGTATAATATTGTAATTCTTGCTCCAACAATAATTATTAGGCCAAAATAAAATGAAGAATAATAGGTTTCATATACTTTCTCTTTAGTCCCTACAAATTTAAAAATCACCAAAAGAGACCCAAAGCTTTTAAACTTCATAAATAAATCACATATTCCATAAAGATTTCGGGTGTTACAATTTTCTTGTCGCTTAGACTTCTTGAACCCAAAAGAATACAAAATAAGGAAATCGATGATGGTTTGATAAGTACTATACATGATAAGCACACGGAGAAAAGCATGTAAGAAACCATAGATATTGGGCGTGCAAATAAAAAGGTATCTAATTTTGTTGGTTTATACATCATATGTATGCTACTTGATGTAATTACGTTCTATCATCTTGCTCATTCATTGTTGCATTTGGTCTTTCTTACCTTCACAAACAACTTATATATTGCAGATGCATTTTCAATATTTATCATTTGTAGCAACGAATTTCGGATTCCGTTATTTCAATGTCAACAATACTTTCTTTGATTTTACCAAGTTTTCGACATGTCTATAAAAGCCCCGTTTGTTTCTCATTATAATGCAAATTCTTACCGTTGCAACAACGATCAGCCGCTTTTTGACAATTTTGCCTCACAATGGGGCCCAATTCTTTGATAAAAAAAAGGTCAAAAAATGCATTTTCCATCTTGAATAATGGGAAACAAACAGGGGCAAAATCTCACCTCCTCACTCGTTAATCTTGCCATATAATGATGATTTTCCAAATGTTGCCGTGCAGGGCGATTAAGTAGTCTACGTAATATAACCTTTACAATCCATTCGTCTTCATTTGACAACTTTACCCTGTTTACTTCAAATTGAGACTCATACTTATGTGTTCTAACATATCTCTTCGGATTCAGTTCAGGATTAGACTGACTTTCTTGCTTTTTATGTGTGTGTGTGTGTAAGGCCTCTTTAATCCGGGGGGAGAAAATGTTTCACAACAATATCCCAAAGAAACTTTTCTTCAACGGTACAAACCTAATTAAATAATGAATTTCAATAGCGGATACACCTTCTATAATATGATTTTAATGAATAAATTGATGATTAAATTACTCATCACCCATCTATTTATTGACAAGTATAAATTCCAAGTTAACCAATTATCGGTCTTTTTTGACCAGAAATCACGCTCACTTGGATTTTTTTTCTCATGATATGTTACACCCTCGAGTTTGGAGGATACGTTAAAGAGTATTATAGGTGTTACGAACAAAAATGGAACGAAAGGTGCAAGGAAGAACTCCATTCATGATTAAATATGAAGATCGTCTAGATCACCAAGATTTATGTAAAAACTTTCATTAGACAATTAATACACCATTAGAAAGCTTATCGAGTCTGTTACAAAACAAGCCAATACTAGAATTGCTCTGATACCACTTGTTAGGATTGATACCACTTGTTGTGACACCAATCAATGGATTGATATGTTGCAGTTATATGACAAAATAATAAAGTATGTGATCAAGAACAAAAGAATAAAAGAAGAC